>VYZS01078489.1:53867-79782 GCA_013400695.1 Neodrepanis coruscans | reverse complement strand
CTGTGACAAAGAAGTAATATTGCTTAAAAAAACTCATTTTGAGAGGTAAATTCCAAGAAGTTTGTGGGGAAACAGCTGATGAGAACTTCTGTACCACTAATATGAAGCTATCTGCTTTCCTGCAAGGCCAGAAGGAATATCAACTTTATTATTTGCAGTTCAGACTTATTTTCCCAACTTTGCTTTTGTCAAGTTCTCTTCAACCTCTAATTTCTGATGCTTTCTTTTGATCACTTTCATTTCAGTCTGACTCAGCGTAACAAACATCAAAGAGAAGACTTACTGGATATCAAACATTTGACCTTATTCTGCTATTTGTCACAAATTTTTAATGTAACTCCATATGAACTGCTTCATCAATGCCTAGGGAAAAGCAGTTCTGGGCTACAAATAATATATGTGGTCTCATTTCACCCCTACAGGAAATGCTGTAAACAGGACAGGAATATAGTGAGATGTATCATGTAGAGTGAATCAGTGCTTCTTCATTACACCAAGCAAGACTTTCTTAAAATGCTGCATCAAGGTTCAAACCAATTCTATATTACTGTGAGTTTTGCATGGCATCACCCACGTGTGTGAGGGATTTCAAGGCTACTCTTTTGTTTGTTCTAAATCCAGGAGCAAACCCCGCTGCATTTCATTCAGGACTTGCAAAATCACCTAAAGGTCCAGATACCTAATACCTCCCATTCACAGTATGACAGTGACATCACTGATTAAAAAGAAGAGTAAGATGATCATGAACTTTAATCCAGACAAAGGACTGTTCTTGGTTGGTAAGAACTCAGATGGCGATGCAGAGGAGGCACTAACAGAGTCTCTGTCCTCTATGAGGCTCCTTTATAGGAAATACACAATTAGTATTTCACCTTGGACTGAAAAATAAATTCTCAAGTTATAAAGGGGAAGGAAGGACAATAGCTGTAAATACATAGTTTCCTCAGGTTTGTCTCATTTTGAAACTAGATTAAGTAAGTCCCAAACTAAATACATTCCAAACAAATATAATAAACAAAAATTTTAGGAAAAAACCTATGTAAGTGACTTTTTGGAACATATCTTGAGCCAGTGTCTCAGGTAAAATAAGTAACCGGATCTTCACTGTATTTCACAACACTCATTTGACGGTTCATGTTCAATTGCCAGCTTTGGTTATTTGTATTTCATAAATAATTCTGCAACAGATTAAGCCAAGACAGTCACTCAGAGATGGTATCTCTTGGTATCTCCTTTACTACAGACTAAGCTGGTCTTGTCCAATCACTAGTGAATGTGGAAAACTACCAGGTATTTTCTATATCAATTCCCTTTGTAAAAAACATTACTTGCCTCACCCAAAGTATCCTTCTTTCTAGATAATCACTCTGTTACTCTCTATCTTGTAACACTATGGTTTCTAAAAATTGTAGAGGTGCTGCTCACTCCTCTCAGAGTAGATACCCCCAGGTATCTACAACTTCAACACACAACATCAGCCAAGGCTGAATACACTCAAGTGAAGAACAATTACAGAATGCATTATAATTACAGTATGCATTTTTTATGCATACTCTAAGTTACTACGTCCCAGAAGGGAAAAACCTACAGATTGCCTTTGTCTGAAATTCATCTTCCTGAATCTTCATTATCAGTGACTTTCTTTGTCCACTTATTTCTCACTGCTTCAACTAACAAACCCTCCTAATTTTCTGTTGGGTCGAGAGCTTGAAATCTATGACATCTTTGTTGAGTATCTTGTCCAGTGAGAAGACAAAGGTGACTCCCATAATTTCTAGAAACCTTAGCAGTTAATCTAAAAATTACCAGCAATAATGGAAAAACCCAAGCTAGATATATAACACAGCTTCAGAAAAACGTTGAAAAGCATTCCCCACATACTGTCTTTACCTATAGATCAGAATCTTTGCATTGTGTATGACGGCAGCATGGTAGTTTTATTTACTGCTCCCTGTTCCCTTGCCAGCTTGTTGAACACCATGATCATACATCAGGAAGCTATCAGCCCTCTACTGGCATCTCCTGGGGTGAAGATGACCCAGGGTGGGGAGCGTAGCAGAAGCCAACAGCCCAGGCTGTACAATGTAAACCTTTTACTACAAAATAAGGTCTTATTTCTCACTGTGTAAACACTGGATGTATAGAGTTTTAAACTGTAAACTGAGCACCTGGTAGAGCAGAGCCAACAGCACCCAGGCTATTTTAAAAAGAGTACCAGTGTTTTAAAGGCATTCATGGCCAGAGTTGCATGCCCTAACGTGTCACTCTGCCTAGGCTTCCAGACGCACCCAACTGGGCGTGTAATGGGCATGTGGACAGATTTTAGATCCTCCAAGTATGGCCCAAAGTTCCTCTGAAGTGAGCAGCTAGTTTATTGATTATGGTAAAAGAAACTATGAAAGAGAGAGAATGGAGTGGTGACAATCAGTGCAAGAGCTGGGAGAAGGAAGCAAGAAGACACAGAAGGGGATCAACAAGTTATTGCCTGGATGATGACACTGCCGTCAGCTCACAAAGGTGGCTGAAGGTAAAGCACACTTATCTGCTGCAAAACGGGTTTGACTTCCTCTCCCAGTAATGCTGTACACTTCCTTGTGCTCCCTGCAGGGACAGCCCTGGTTGCCACAGCCTCCACTTCAACATCTGGTGCACAGAGGAAATCATGGAGTATGGTCCTTTCTGTCCTTCATATGATTGACAGTTTTCTGTGTGCTGTTCGCAGGCAGGTCTGCAGTGGCTCAGGCAGAACAGTGAAGTTGCTCCAGAACATGGGACGCACTCTCAAGGTCTGCTCATTTCCCACTGCAGCCTGTGCCTGCTCATCAGTTCCTCCTGCCTCACCTCCCAGTCAGTACTGGGAAGCTGTGACCACTGCCAGCAGCATCCTGCCACTGACACTACTCGTGACATCCTCGTCATTTGTGGCTGGTTTCCCACTTTCCAGAACTCCAAGACCTTTAACCGAACCCAGGCAGTTCCAGAACTGGGCAGATACGGAGGCTTTACACAACCACTGCTGTTGTTTTGTGTTGTGTGGAAGTAAACACCAAAATGCAAATCAAAGATAGCTCGTTAAATGGGTCACTTCAGCGCAGGACAAAAGGGATTTGTTTGCAAAAGAAACTACTGCAACAGTCCCAGAAAGCACCCAGAAAGCAGGGCTGATTCGGGGTGAAGACGAACCGCACCCCTTTCTCAATCAAAGCAATTTAATGAGGGCTGGAGAAATGAGTAAAGTCACTGGGACCACAAAATCACCCACACAAATTGTTTAAATTAGGGAATTAGCAGTGGGGTGAGCACGGTCTAGCTCAGGGCTGAAACCCAGGAACGATTTAGAGGGACTGTGGAACCAGTTCTCCAGCATCTGCTATCAAAATCACCAGCAGGCAGGAAAGATTCGGCAGAGCTGAGACATCACAGAAAATGAGCACCAGCTCTGCAGTGCCACTCCAGCACACTCCCACTCTCACCCTGCCAGCACTCCAAAACACACCAACTTGGTGATTAACTAGTGGATTCAATCAACAATGAAATCAACATCAGTGTAAACACCTGGTGGTCAGCTTTGGTGCTCTTACTTTGGTTTGTTACAGCAAATCCTTTGGAAAATGAGGGATGTTCTCATTGAATTTGCATAGAAACCATTTAATTAAAAAGGTATCGCCATGGTCACTTAGCCAACCTGGCTCTGCAGAGAAATCTCACAAAAAATCAAATTAGCTATAGGTACAAGCTGTACTTTGCCTCAGAGGAAGGAAAAAAAATCATAATTCACTGCAGTGGTGATTCTGTAGCTCAGTCCAGGAGTACATACACTGTGATGGTACATCACAGTTGGACACTCCTGGGAAAGGCTCTCATCACACTCCCCTGACCCAGAGTGAAGGACACTCAATACTAACAGAGCTAATGCAACTCCCCTTGGCTGAGCTTCCATGGGCAAACAACAATCTAAAAAATACCATATTCAAAAACCTTTTAATACAAGACACAGTTTAAAAGAGGCACATGAAAGACACGAGAAAGAAGGGAAAAAAAAGACTACAAAAAAAAATCCCTAACTTTTATGGGGATTCTGATTAAGTAATAATTTTCATTAAACAAAAGGTTCTAGCATTCTTGAAGCTTTCCAGTCTTCACCTCAGACAACCCAGGCTAGAGAGATCATCTGCAAAAATCAGTCATCTTCACCCCTGTCTGTAGACAGAAAGTATGGAGTTGACACATCTGACACTCATTGCTCTAACTGAATTGATAAATAAAACACTGTCCTCATAGTTATTTTTAAAAAGGGTGATTTTAGAAGGGAGGAGGAAACAGAACAGAATACATTCTTACTTTTCAGATTTTTTTCAGTGCTCATCGGTTTGTATAAAGGTTTGGCACACATCAGTAGGCAGATAGGTGCTTGTTAAGTGTTAATTTTTGCATGTGGCTGTTATTGCCATATCCAGATACCTATGTAGTTTTCCATTTATGGAGCATCCACGCTTCCACTGCCATATGCCTGAACTGCAACTTGAACAAAGGCTTCATTTTTGCACTCTGTAGTCCTGAAAGCTGTAATTTAAAAAAATACAGGGCAATATTCTACAGCAATAGAAGAGTTAGCAGTAAACATGCAAACTTTTGATCTGTTCCTATTAGAAACCAGGTTATAAAGAAGTTCTATAGCATGAACTCTAGCTATTCCTGAGGAAATGGGGGGAAAAAACCAAAAGCAGCTTCAAGATGTTATCCTCTCTGTTGAGATGCAACGGGAGGAAATACACACAGATGGGGTGGGACAATCAGCCCCAGATGTTCTGAGGACAAGCTGCTGACATTTCAGGATTTCCTTTGCATAGCAGGTGCTGGCTGAATACACATAAGGCTGGAGTGTGGAAAAGAGCTTTTCAGAAGTCATTGCCTTGAATCACTGAACGAGCAAGAGCCTGACTGCAAGCTGGCACATAACTTGGTGCCAACACTAAGTCACAAAGAACAGGAAAAAAGCCCACCCAAAAAAAACCCAACAATGCAAACACTTTTCTCAGAAAACACTTCAGATCATTTTAGATGAGGATGCACTATTACTGAAGCAAAAAGACTGCAACAGGCCCAGATGGGAAGGCCCACTTGGCCAGCAATGATCCAGAAGGAAAACTAGATCAACATACATGGGTTTTGGCACAAGATTTAGAAGAGCCTCTTGGGTCATCCAAGGCTCTCCTATCACTTGCATCCACAACATACTCCTTTTTTAAGTGGAAAACTGTCCCGTTTATACAACAAAGCAAAGTTTGGTGTCTGCTCTATACTGCTTATTAAAATGAGGAAATATGATCGACTATTCTCCTGTTTTCATTGATCTCTCCCCTATTACCAGCAGGAGCTGTTCTTACAACCACAATAATAAACCCCCTCTTTGAAGCATCATTGACCAGTCCCTTCTCAGAATGGTTTGGAGCAGGGGGAGAGAAAAGGGAAAACATCAACTTGAGGAAGAAAATAAAGAGGCTGCTGCCTAAACTAAAAACTTTATTGTTGTGTGCAGCTTTCTGCTAGTCCTTCTCTCACAGAGGTTTCACAGTGCTGTCAGGAAAACAAACTCAAGCCTGTGAAGGAGGTCAGTGTCATATAAAGGCATATTTGAAAGGCAAATGCAGCTTGCTCACCTCAGATTCGGAGGACAGCACCTTTCTTCTCCTAAACAACAAGAGAATTCACCCACTTGGCCATGCTGCCACTGTGATGGTGCTGTGAGTGGGGAGGAAGGTACCAGTGGTGCAGGAGCAGCAGCTGGCCTTTGCTATGCTGGCTACTCAGTACCACACTGGGAATTCATACTGGAGTTCCGAGAACTTGCTCCCACACAGTGCCAAGGGTCCTCAGTTCCCACACTCGGTCTGACTGGATTCCTCCTCTTTGCTTCTCCATTTCCTTCAATATACCTTCACTTTCACTGACCCATACAAGAGTGTTAAGAGATGTGTGCCTCTTCCCCTGTGCACACAGACACAAAAGAACATCCCTTTTTTTCACCTATTTTCATGTGACTGTGTGTAGTTGCCTCATCCCTATCTCCAGCACTGAACCAGTATCAGTAAACAACTCACACAGTCAGACCACAAAATACTGAGGAACACAAATCAGCCTTTGAACTCACCCCTTCTTCCAGAGTTGGAGCACTCCTTGCTTTTTTTGAGCAAGGGTGTCTGCATTTGCACCTATGTATGTGACCACAAACATACACACACAAGATCCTCTTGAATGCAGCCTCTGAACATGGCATAAGGCTATGACAGTATGAAGGGCCTGGACCACTGGGTCAAGAGTTCTCGTTATCTGTTAGTTCACTTAATCATCTTTCACAGAATTACTCCATCTTCAGTATCTCCTCTGTTGTTCTGTCCTCCAGTGTCATTTAGTGGACCAAAGCCAGGAGTCCAAGAACTTTTTGTACTTCCTTCACACCTTGAGCAAAGCAAGACAGTGACACACAGATCCACCACCCCAGACAATGCACAAGGCCAGCACCCGTTCTGGGTCAAATCTGCCCCTTACCAAGATCCACTCTGAAGAAGAAATCTTTACACAACACTGAAACAGAAAAAATCCAAGAAACCTGAAATGTGACCCTCATGTGAGTTAAAATGGTCCAAATCAAGGCTCAATTAAAGCCTCTTTTCTTCACTTCTGGGCAGAGAAAACCAGAAACATTCATCTCGGTCACACACACAAGCACGGAATCTTGGATTTGCTGATACTTAAAATGATCATGAGAGGACTGATGGCACCTCTAACATTCCCTTTCCTCCCTGTAACAATCCTGCTTTTGGAAGCAAGAAAGTTAACATTTGAAAACTGAGATTTACACTTCAGAAAAATAAGAATCTGATACAAGAAGAGTGAGCGAGGGCACAGGATTCCCGCTGCTCAGATTACAATCACACAATACGATTATTCTGCCAGCTCCGGAAAAAAAGAAGACAAAACCCCACAAACTGAACTACATAAAAACCCCAGCAGTGTTTCCTCTCTAACTGCAAAATAGCAACTTCAGTCCTTTTGACCCGACCTGAGGCTTGCATGCCCTAGTAATTCTGGCAAATAAGGAACACAAGCTGAGCAGTTAGGCCTTATCTAAATCAGAGATAATTACTCTGAAAAAGCATCATATCAGCACAGATCAGCAGCACAGATTTTCATTTACTCTCAGCTACTGCACAAATGTACCACATCCCCTCTCATGTTGTTACAGCTGGCTAAGATATTGTAGAGAGGGAAAGAAGCTGTTTAAGGAGGAAAAGTGAAAAATTACTCAAAAGCAGAAGAAAGAGGATTATCTTGAAAGGCTGACACTGCTTTTTCAGGTATCTTGGTTTTCATCATCATCCTTGTTTTAATTTGTAAAGATTCCAATGATGATAATAAGAGAAGTAGGTTGATCCCTATCACACACTTGAGAAAAAAAAAAGATAGGAGTAGATATACCTGATTTTCAGAGAAATCATGACAAGGGCTGTTTGCTGACCCAGCAAACACAGCCTAGGCAGAAACACCTACTGGGAAAAAAGACAATGGCACAAAACAAAACAGAAGAACAGCCATGAGATAAAGATGCCTGTGTCTGTGTCACTGCCGAAGTGACAGAATCATTGCCATAACAGACTTACTCATTTTGTCATGATTTATTTCTCCTAACAGACACTTCTTATATTAAGGATGGGGTATGGAGTGAGTTAAGGCCTCAGGATTAAACAGTTTAGTCTTGGAACATTGTTTTGTAGATATGACATGTCATCCAGTCTGTCTAGAGTTGCAGTAATTTAGAATAAATATGTTCAATTGTTACTAATTAGAAATTATGGGGTGTCGTGCCCCCCCAGTGATGAGCAGAAGAAAATTTAAAATTAACAGAAGCCTAAATACTTAATTAAAAACCCCCAAACTAGTATCTTTGTTTCTGGTGACATTCTCCTCAAAACAGAGAATTATTGACACATGGCTTTACTTTCCCCCAGGTAAAATTCAGTTTAGATCATTCCCTCACCCTCCCACTGGATTTACACAAAGCTGAAAATTTCTGATTTTTTATTATTATTATTTCATTTAAACATTAGGTTTTGGGCAAGATGAGAAAAAAGCAGCACCTTTTAAAAAAACCTGTTGTGTGCTATATAGGACAAACAGGTGAGATTTAAAAAAAGTTAAGTTTATATATGTACATATACACACATACACTATACCAAATTAGAACCAAAAAACTTGTGAGGGGGTCATTTTCAACGGGAGAAAAGGAAGCCTTATTTCACAGCAAGCAAAAGCACCACAAGTTAAGATTAGAGTGCACAGTCACATGTAGTGCAGATACCAAACTAGCCTGGGCCCTGGAAGCAGTGTGGCTAGAGCAGGACAGAGCTCCACAAGGGCCACCGTATCCCACTCCTTGGCAGAAGCAAGCGCAGAGCCTGCATTCAGGAGGATGTGCTGTGCAGGCACTCCCAGCTGCTCTGCCTCCTTCAGTTCTGGCAGATGCCACAAGAGTAGTGAGAACAGGAGATCCAGAGCTAAGCTACAGACTGGTTTAGCTACAGTATTTCTGCAACAGGGGTTTCTGAGTTCCCCTGCATCTCCTGGGTGCTCCCTGTAGGTACTGCCTGCTTCAGTCACATAGCAGACAGCTCCTGCTTATTTATTATTTGTGCACTGAGGTTCCCATTCTTGCCTGCCTGCACCGTTTCCTATCTCTCTTCTACCCTGCAACACCACTTCTATTTCCTCCAGGCTAACAGGGTAATAAAATTAGGAAGGGGCATGTACACCTAACTAAGGGGAGTTGTCAACAACCAAATAAAGCTTAAAAAATAACAATAGTTCTTAAAAAAACCCAATTAAAAAAACCTGTTCAAATTCTGCAGACTTCTGGCCCAGCCTGATCATTTAGCCCAGAGGTCTTTGTCTTCAGAGCCTGCAGGCTAAATCATCTCCAGTGGCAAGAAGCATGCAGTACATGATAAAATTCTGACTAAAAGAAAAAAGTAGTAAGGGCTGGGGGGAGAGGAGGCTCTAACATGGAAACCCCACACTGTGGTAGCAGCATTCACGCTACACGGTAGGCTTTCAGAAGGGTGAATTCCTTCCTGTTGGTTCGAGCTGCCCAGATGAAAAGAGCAGCTGCCATAAACTGCAAAGGTGCTGACACACAGGCGAGGCAGAAGGACCAGCCAAATTCACCCCTCACGTCATCAGGCAGAGGGAGCTTCTTATGGAGCAGCTCGATCCCAGCGACATAGCAGCCCACGAGGCCCAGTGTGCAAAGCCCTGGGGAAGGAAGCAGCAAAGCACAATGAGCTCACCCTTGGAGCTGTGCTCTGGTGGGCACAGGAGCTTCTGGAGGAGGGTGGCAGGACACCTACCTGCTAGGAAGTGCAGGACTCCAGTGGCAATGGCTGGGTAAAGGCTGCGACAGGCACAAGCACAGAGTCCAATCAGAGCCCCAAAGCACATGAGGCCGATGCTGACAAAGGGCAAGAGAAACTGCAGTCGCCAGAGATCTGAAACAAACACACAAGACAAGTTTTGCTGAAGATGTACTACAAACTGATCTTCTCCCAACACCTCACACTCCCACCCCTGCTGCTTCTGCTTCATCAAATATTCTACATTCGTAGCTAAAAAGGACCGAAGACAACAACGAAGTAGAAAGAACTTAATTTGTCAACTTGCAAATTCCTGTACTGAATTCATGGGTAGATTCCTTGCTAATACATCTACATTTTCCTTTTGAAGTCGAACCTACTATAAAAACCAATAAATACAGAACAAGACACACAAGCTTTCCTCACCAGTGACTGTATTTGAGAAACACAGGTTATTTTAATTCTACGTGTTTATCTGACCGAAGCAAACGACACTTACAAGTCCGATTCAAATCTGTGCCACTATTGTGATTTCCAGGCTCGATGTACTTTTCCATAAACTGATCAGAGAGGGAAAAACTGATGCAGTTTGTAGTCATATCAGTTTCTGGGAGGGAAAAAAAGAAGTTGGTTACCATTGGGTGTCTTGCCCCCCACCACTTTCAAATCCTCCTTTCCCAATCATTTTGAGCTGGGAAGCTCTGCAAGAGTTCCATTTGAAAGAAAAAATTATGTCTCAAAACAGATCTGTAGATGCCTTACTATGATGTAGTTGGCACATCATGTCTGTTGCTAGTCACTACAGCACTGAAACATGAAGGATCTTCAAGCTTATCTGGTTTATCCACAGAACTGTTCTATGCTTGACAGACTGGGAAAAAAATGTGGCATTTGATACTCAACTGTGTTGCCACATATTCTTGTGCTCAGAGTTCCTTAAATAAGCTGTGCTTATCTCTGTGTGCAGAATGTAGTCTTGTACTAAAAGTTTAACTCAAAAATTGGATAGAAAGAACTATTTAAAGAACAAGAAATATTTACTTCTTAACACTCACTTTCTCCCTTTTTACACCTCAGTTAGATTTTGCTTTGAGAATAAATACTATTGAGCAGAACTGGCTTAAATGTCTTCCCAAATAAGTATTTTCATAAGAGAAAAAAAATAATTTCATGGTTTTTCTCCAGAAAATGTAGTTGAAAGTACATTTTTAAGAGGGTTCAAAATGAAGGGCTTTACACACACAAGCACTCAAAATCTATTTTGAAGCAATTAAAATAATTGTTTACCAAATATTTTTTTCCCCCAGCCATTGTGAAAAATATTATCAATACTTCAGTCTGTATCCATTCATACCTAAAATATGCTGATGCAGAGGTGGGGTATTTGTGATGTGATCAAAGTGAATGACTAGCTACAAGGAGCAAATCCCTCCTTGACAAAGTAGTATCTTTATTCCACTGCTGGATCCCAGGATCTGTCCTAGAAAGACAGTGACTGGTAGAGCAACTACAACTGTATCCCCAGCTGGACAGATGATGTAAAATAAAGATCAAGCTGTGTAAGACTAAATTTAGATCAAGTATCATGTGTCAAATCCAGAATCTACAGTACTGACAGCCACAGACCACTTTCCCATTGCTTCTTTACAAATCTGGACTGTCTTTATCATAAAAACAAAAAAACCCAAACATAAGCCAAAAATAAGCCTTCTGGAGGAAGTTAGCACATACCACCCCAGGCAAGCTAGGGAAGTGTTAATTGCTCTGGAGATACCTGGTGGGCTGTACCAGTGGGAGTTTTTGGGTACAGTGATACACCTCCGCCACAATCCAACCGTGCCATTGCACCGGAAGAGCGCGTCTGTGTAGGTCTTCTCATCTGCCTCTTTGCTGAAAAACTCCTCCCAGATGCTTCTACCGGCTTCAGTAACATTCTCAGCTGGGGACAGGGTGTGGTACTCGTACCAGAAGTCGGTGCCTATGGAAGCTGCCATGTAGATGGTGGAGATGAGGCTGAGCACGCAGGCGATCACCAGTGCGGTAGCAAACCGGTTGTCCATCATGGCGCCCTTCCTGCTGCACGGGAAGAGAGGGACAAGTGAGCAGCATTTCGGATGGCAAAAGTTATCCTAGCAGGGTCAAACTTGTGGCATCATCCCTCTTATTTAACCCTCAGGATACCCATGTCTTCCTCTTCCAACATGCTGGAATCAAAGGAATCTACAAAGCAAATCTGCAGCACCAGCCAGCATGCGCTGGATCTGCAACTTCAAAGCAGGGATAATATCCCAGGGAACTTGAGCTCCCAGACACGCTGCACTAGCTGCTCTCTCTGGAAGAGCAACTGGCAGAGCCACACCAACTCTGTCCCCAAGGCAGATGGCACAGCTTGCTGCCATTTGTGATCCTGATTGTGGGGAACGTCAGAGAATCCATCCACAGCACCCAGGCAGAAGACTTATCTTTCCTTAGGAGATTACCAGGGGTAGAAGTTATTTTTAGCCTGCCACCCCACATGGCTTTCACAGCTCGTGTTTACAGCACAGATAAGAACCACAGGCATGCCAAAAAAGCTCTTCCAGACTGCTCACTAAGGCCAGCCATGCCAAGGTGCTGGAATGCCTTTAGGGAAGCAGAGAAATGGATCTAGGTACTAGAGACAGAACAAGGAGGAAGCACTGAAAGACAAAAGTGGAAATTATGGTAAATGCTGTAATAATGCCATAATACATATCATGATATTTCTGAGAACTAAAGCAATGCAGGGAGACTGCCATGCTCCATGGGAACAAGGGAATAAAACTGAAAGGCCTTCATACAACCCCAGAAGGACTTTGCTCTGCCTCCCTCTGTTAGAGGTTGTTTATGCCCTCCTTTGCAGGGTCTCGCTCACAAATGGTGTAGATTTGCGGTCAAAGGAGGCAAAATGGGAAAATACAAACACCACACATGCTCATGCTTGTGACAATACTGTGGCTTCAGTGAGCAAGTGGTTTTAACACATGAAATATTTTGCAGCCAGTGCAATGCACCAGAGGACTCCTCTCAGATGCCTGTTGTTCTCATGCATTTTCTGTGCTTGATTAAATTTATGGATTACTATGACTCAGGCTTCATGCATTTGCCAGAAGAGAAAAAACAGTATCAATGGAAGCTAACTCGGCAGCTGGTGGCAGGAGCTGTATCTAATCAGCTCTTGTCTATTGCTTGTTCTACCTCCCTTCTCCCACGTACTTTGATCAAAATATTTTGGTTTAGTTTCTTTGCAACTGAATGAACCGCAACTGGAAACAGAGTGCCTTGAAACTCAACATTCACAAGGAAAAAGACCAGTGCTTCAAGCCAGTAAGAAATTCTGAACTAAGAAACAAGGTGCAAATTAAAGCAGAGAGTTTCAAAGGCACCAATGTTTGCTGTTAGCAATACCATTCTTATTTCTTTTCCCTTCCATCTGCTCCTCTATTTGTCTGAAACTGGCTAACAAGGAGGAGAAATTGTGTGTACCCATATCATTCCCTCTGCTTCATTTCTGTATTAAATGAGGCACTCACTCTGTAATATCCATCCTTGAACTGCATCCTTAGCAATGAGCAAGAGTAGAACTGATTTTTGGTGAACTGACAGGAAGCACCCATTAAAGTACTGCCAGGTTTGTATACCACAACTGCACTTAAATAATAATCCAAAAGCTGTGAACTTTTGTATGCTGATATAAATATTGAGAGGGAGAACACATTGTATCCAGGCTTATTTATCTAGAAAACACAGAATCAAGCCCAGATTTGGAACCAAATTCTCTGTGCAGTGTTTAATTCTTGGTTATGTACTTCCATTCTCCTTTGATATCCCAGCATCCAGCTCAGGGTACACAGGATGTGGGATGAGTGGCACAGGGAGAGAGCAAGTTGCTGTATTGATCTGAGCTCGTCAATTACCCCCAATTAGTTCACCACAGGATCCCCTCCCCTTCACAAACGGGACAAGTGACACCTCCAGGGCCAAAGCTCCTGCCCAGCTGAGCTCAGAGCTCAGCAGATTCTCTGGGAACTGCAAGCAGCAGAGCAGGCTGGTCTGGATTTTCCACTATATTTCAGCCACATTCACTGCAAGAGGAACCCATTACAACAGACTCCTCTCTTTACAAAGGGTTCCCTTTGGGTAGAAGAATCACAAGAACCTACAGGCTCCATCCTCAGAGTAGTGTCTGGTGAAAGAGAACAATGCTGGGCCACTCATCTGCTGTTGCTGCTTTTCAATATAAATGCTTACAACAACCAAATCCCGTCAACTCTGCGCCTGACTTACAGAAAGAAAAGAACTGGCTCAAGAATCTTACTTTCAGATGCAAATCCCTGCTGCCAGGTGCAGAACACTGGTGCTGGAAATGCCTCTCCCAGACCACCATTAAAACACAACCACACACTTCTGAGCAGCCTCCTGTGTGCTGGCACACTGTGGACACAGAGCTGATGTCAGCTGGCAACCAGGAACATCTCATAAGCAAAACGAAGGGTTAATCAACAAACAGTAAATTAAAGTGCTACCCAGTGCTCATTATCCACTTGGTAAAAGGGACATGGCAATTTCCTGACTGTCCAATCCTTGTAATATAACTCCAGGCATAAGCAGAGAGCAGCTGGTGGAGCTACAGACCCCAAAATCCAGTGGGTGGCTTTGTGTAGCTTTTGTCCCAGAAAGAACACGTGGATTTTCAGTACAGACAGGACAGTGCCAAGGCATGAGCACATCCACAATTCCTTACAATAAAGGTCCCTTCAACTCCTCTGCCTAACCCTTCAACTGCTTACAAAAAGGATGAAGAACTCCACAACACTTTAGGCAAATTTTCAACTAGTTTTTCCTGCCACGGTGTAGTAACCTTGGCTGCCCTGCCCATTCCCTGTGTATGCCCAGTGCATCTCCACTGACACCAACACCACCCTCTAGAACAATGTGTCCTTTCACAAGACAGAACAGCCCCAGGCAGAGCTCAATGGGAGTAGTAAGCACAGTTCAGGAAGAAAGAGTTACTAGAGAAGACCACCAAGAAAGACACTGCATGTTCAGAGGATGAGGCCACACTCTGCAAAAGGTTCTGTGCACAACAATGTGCTTTAGAATAAATTTACTTCCGAAACAGTAACAGTGCTACTATCAAAGATGACATTAAAGACAGAGAGGTTGACAACAGATAAGATACTTTGTCTTTACAGGCCTTCAGCAAGAGCCTTCATTGTCTCTCACAATGTTTTTTCACACAGCACTGCCAGCACATTTTACTCCACCAGCAGAAGGTATTTCAAACAAGTCATGTTTGCAACTAAGCTATGCCACAAATCTGAGACAACACAAGGCAACAACAAAGAGGCAGAAGTGCTTCACAGAATACTGTAATTATATGCATTTTTTTAAAGCAGCAAGACATAAAAATTTTAAAGCACCAGCTCAAAAAGAGAAGGCAAAGGCCAAAATGGCAGCAACATTCAAAGGAATGACCAGATCCATGCACTTCATAGATGGGAAAAACCAAGGGGGGGCAAGTCAGTAGAGCTGAAAGAGAAAAAACACGGAACGGAACAAAAACAAGTATTCTGGCAAAAAATCAAGCCAAGGCTGAAAAACGGACAGCCTTTGTAAGAAGTCACTGTACCGTGGCAGAAGGGAATACAAAAACACGCAGATCTTTATCTTGGTACCGAGGTCACTCCTTTCGGCCACCCCATTTAAAAAACTCCTGTTGGGTGACATCGTAAAAGAAGGAGGCTGCTAGGCTGGCACCCTCTCAGGAAACAAGCAATCTGCCTGCTCCTGGGGAAAGGGGATTAGGGAGAAGGCCTACGAGAAGGTGCAGATGTGGTGAGCGGGCTGGCAGCAGCACCCCACAGGATCCTGAGCACTCAGGGCAATGGAAGGTTAGCAAAGACCGCCACCAAACACTTTGTTACCTTCTTGCGTCCTCAGAGCCCCTCCGGACACACAGCTGCGGTGGTTCCGAGCCGCCTCAGAGGGACAGAGCTGCCCGAATCCCGCGGCCAGCGCAGAGCCCGAACCCCGAACCTCCCCCGGGCCCCGACTGTCCATTCATTGAGTCCTCCGCACCCCCGGCCACGGCAGCCGACCTGCCAGCAGAGAGCACACCCAGCGCTGGACACCGTCCTCTCACTCTGGAATTACTTCACAGGCATCTCCCAGTGCTGTTCCCTAAGGGAAAAACAACAACAAAACGATAAGAAGGAGGGGGGAGGGGGTGGAAAACAAACACGACTCACGAAGCCCTTGGGCCGACAGCACCTGCCGCGCCAGGGCCGGGCATCTCCCCCCGGGGGCTCGGGGCTGCGTGGGGAGGGGGGCAGCCGCGGGCCGGCAGCACAGGCGGGGTGAGGGCCCCTCTTCCCGATCCCCGATCCCCGCGCCCTTTCCCACCCTCGGGAACAGCCGCGCCCCGGCCCCGGCCCGGCACCCACCACCCTCGCCCAGCGCCGCCCGCTTCCGCCCGCCGCGCGGGGCACGCTGGGGGATGTAGTTCTGCCGCCCCCTTCCGGAGGCGCCGGGAGTCGCCCGGTCCGACATCCAAATTCCCCTTCCCGGGGAGAAATCCCTCCTCTGCCCAAGCTAAACCTGCCCCCGGCACAGCTGGAGGCTGTGTCGTCTTGTCCTGTGGCTGTCTAGCTGGGAGAGGAGAGCGACCTCCACCTGGATACAACCTCCTTTCTATTTAATGCTGTTCTGCTTGATCGCCTGTAAAAAATGAATGACTTGGGAAAACACCAAGTAAGGATTAAAAATAAAATGAAATAATAAAATAAAATAAGTAAGAATCGCAAAAAAAAAATAAAAATAATTGCAACACTGGCTCCACGCTCCCGAATGGGTATTTCCCTGGAACATGTACCCGCCCACGCAAATTACAAGAGAACTATTTTAATTTTATTCCCCCCACACCCCAACCCTGGGCTGAGAGATCACCCCACCCAGTTTTGATTTTACAAACCACCAAACCAGCAAACAAATACTCTGAAAAAAACAGAAATATATATCTGAGGTTTTCGTGCCCCTGAGAACCTTCCGGGGGATTATCCTGAGCAACTCCTCCAAAAGAACAGCCAGGGAGCATTTTGGGAGCAAAGTAAAAGTTATGGCAAAGGTGAGGGCAGCGATAGAAGAAACTTCCCTGGCTTGGTGCAAGTTTGGGGTTTTTTTAAATTAAAAATCATTAAAAATTATATTTATTTAAAGAAACCTCTGTGTACACACCCCACCCCTCCAAACCAAGGAACTGTCTCTCAATGCAACTCCCTGCAATGATGCATTTTGGGGTCTATTCTAGACTGGGATCTATTCTAGACTCCAAAATACTTAACATCTTTATCAAGGGCCTGGAAGAAAGCAGAATATTGCTGATAAACCTCTCAGATGACACGAGGGCCTGAGGGGAGGGTAAATAGTGACATGGAGAGGGCACTGGTACAGAGTGACCTGATCATCTCCCAGCTGGGGCAAGCAAACATGCATTTCAATAAGGTCATCGATGAGCTCATTAATTTAAAAGCAAAGACTGGAGGCTATCCTTGCCTTGACATGAGACTTTATCCTGGGAAGCACAAAATGAAAAGGAAAAATTCTGGTGAATTACCAACTGCCAAGATGGTGCTGTGGCCAAAAAAATACCCCCAAAAACAACTTTCCTGCATCCTCAGATGTATAAACTGATAAATAACAAAGAGGAAAGAAGTTGTATCACATCTAGAGTTGCTGTTGAAATAGCATGTCTAGTTTTGACATGGTGATTAAGTGGAGATAAACCTGAAAAGGTATGTGAAAATCACTGAGAAATTAGAAAACTCTCAAATATGTCAATCAATTTAATTTACAGGAGTTCATTTAAGGAGTTAATTTATTGAACTAAGGAGTTGCAAGACCATAAAACACATGTAATGGGAATAGGGAACAAAAAAAAATAAATACCAGTTCTTTTTGTATACCTGACAAAACAGTTGAAATTAGAAAACATCAAGAAGAAAAAAAAACAAACCTGTGTATACTTTCAGCCATAGGACAAGCAGAGTTGGAACCATTTACTGTAAATGGTAGTGAATTATCTAACACTGGCAAGTCTATAGGTTTTTTTTTTCTTCTAAAAGATCTAATTTTCTAAAAATGAGAATAAATTCTGGATAATTTTGTAGCCACTGCTATTTCCATTATTTAATTAGACTACAGTAGCCTTCTTTTCATCATCTGCCCTGATCAATATGAAGTGTGCAGCTCTAAAGCATACAGAGGGAAGAGAGGTGTTTTAATTTTATTTATTTAAATTCAACTTCTTGCTACAGATCACCTGAATATTTTTTTTGTGAAAAATACCCTTCCATATGGTACAAATAACCCAATAAAAACATAACAAGATAATGCACAGGCTCATTCCTTGTCAACAACTATTTTTTTTTGTTTCTCTTCTTTTCACACCACCTCAGTGTGCCTCAGCAGAACTACTGGCTTATCAGTTTAGCTACAGAACAGGATCATTTGTGAAGGTTTTAAAAATAGAAGTTTTCTTTACTGTGAAGAAACAGTGGCAGTTGCACAGGAAAGCACGAAGGGAATAATACTGAGGGCTATCACTGAAATGCTGTTCCTGTTTTTTGCAAAAGTGAAGTTGCTTTGATAGCTGACCTGGATCCTGTGCATTAGTAAGTTCTCAGGGAGTGACATACAGTTTAACATCAGAGTGCTGCAAACAAAAAGAACAAACAAACAAAGCCCCAATGTGTTGCAAAAAAAAAATTGTTTAATACAAAATTTGTGTCATTTTAGTTCTCACAGTCTGAGGAAATAAGTAAATGTTTGTAGCAGGCAGCAAAGTCTGTATAAAATGAAGCTGATACAGGATAAGAAAAAAAGCCTTCATATATCACACTCACTTCAGGAGTTATGGATTCAAACCCGAAAAAGGTGTTCAAAAGTCTGTCTGTTCTTTCCAATAGTACTGGTTAATTTACAAGATATTGCCTCTCCCAAAAAATACTCTCTTTGTAATAACAAAAAGAGTTTTAGTTTCTGTGTTTTAGGCACCATCTACAAGCATTTCATACAGCCAGAGGGAGCAGGAAATCCCATGGATTTGTCTCAGACCTCCTTATACAGTTTGCCTGTTTTATTTCTGCAGTCTTTATTTTTTTCTACTGTGGCACAGAACAAAGTAGGATGAGAAAATCCTGCTGTAATTATACTTTTCACAGAGGGAAGACCTTCTAGATGTGCTTCTTCCAAATACCATGAATAGGACTGGTGTATTTTAATGGTACTTGTTCTTTACATCAGTGGTCTCCAGACATTTTCATCACACACCCCATCAATAAAATCTTTTTGAGCAGGCACCCTCTAAAATGTATGTATGTTTTTAGAATTATATATATGTACTACTGCACCAATAGATTATGCTCATTATAAAACATACAGAAAAGCATAAAGAAAAAAGGATGAGATAAACAGGCAATAAACAATAAATACTTAAAAATTATTTGTATACAAAATATTTTCTTCCTGCACCACATCTTGTAGACCATTGCTCTCAGCATTGAACTATTTCAACCTACTCCAATGCATTGTCTCAGTGCTCATGGTTTTACCTGAATAAGTTCTACCCTCTCTGCTTTGTTGAGGGGTAAAACTTCTGTTAGTTATCATTCATATGATCACCTCTGAGCCTGCCTTCAACTAGTTATTCCATAGTAGGGCAATTTCAGGCAATTTAATGTGGAGGTTTTTTTGTATTGTTTTTTTTTTTAATTAGATCTTCAAATCTGTTTCTTACATGTTTTTGAAGCACAATCATTTAGAAACGATTACACTTTCTTTTATAGCCAAATGGACCTCTCTCCTTTTCAGCATTTATCACCATTAATAATTTACAGCCACACTCCTTATTTTATCTAGATGCCTGTGCTTATATGAAAGCACATACACAAACTGGAATAAAACCACATTTAAACTATCAGTAAAACAGAGAATGTAAAAAAACCAACAAAACCAAACCACAAAAAAAACAAACCCTCCCCTCACTACCTGAAATGCTTCAGCTGCAGAAATTTGTAAGAGGGAGGTGGTGTCTCTAACAAGCTAAATCAACAACTCTACACACTTCCTGTGCAGATAGTTCTGCTGTGCATCTCTTTTACTATTTTTGCCACAAAAATAGGTGGCTACCTACCTATAATACATGTATGACAAGCATTACAGAGCTGTGAATAATGACATGAAATATTTTCCCTTGCTACTTTTGGAAACACCTCAGCATTTCCTAGGAGGAAGATCTAAGGAATGGTACAAATACTGACACAACAAATTTCACAGGTGCTTTTGAGAAAGGCAGGACCATAGTAGACCAACACTCTTTAAAGCAGAACTCGCCAAGAGCAGGGCCATGGTCACAGGACCTGTTCTCAGCTCTCAGAAGCTTTAGATTCACTCAGGTTCAAAACTACTCATCAGCCAGCAGCAATGTTTTTCAGAGCTGTGTCAAGGGCTGGACAAGACAGGTATCCCCAATGGAAGAGCATACACCCAAGCCAAACCAGTAGCTGGTTCCTTCAGCAGAGAATTCTGTTCAGGAAAAGGGTTTACATGTGGCTGGAAAAGTCTGGGAGGAGGAAAATGCGTGGAAATGTCGGAGCAGGATGAGGAGAGGATGGAGGCTGTCCTCCTGATCAAAAACATCCCACCACATCTCTTGGATCTTTGCACATGACTTGCTGAGCTTTCTGGAATATCTATGCAGGAATGTTATGAAGGGAATTTTTCCATGTACTCAGTATTTTTGAGAGCTTGGCTCTTATCTCAGCAAACTGAGCTCTGGGAAGAGTAAGACCATACATGATGCCCTAAGTGAATCAATATCACATAACAGACTACCAACAAATGTGCCTGCTGCTGCTCCACTTGGATAATTACAGATCACTTCATTATTCATGACAATGCTTTAGGTTATCTTTGCAAATCTTCTGCCCAGGTAAGGAAGTGTCACATGTGGAATATGGCAACACACAGTGACACCCACAAGACTATTTAGAGCATTCAAGAAACAGAGAGCAAATTCAAGAGAGCAGAGTTAGTCCGCAGGAGAATATGTTTATTATTTATCTTTTTTAGTGAGTAAAGCTATTAAACTACAGGGAGACAATGTAGTGAGGAACCACAAACACAAAAATACACAGACATAAGCTTATCTTTATGGTTCTGTTAAGCTTTTTAAAGTTACTCACTTTTTTGTCTGCTCTGGGATGGAGAGGGGGAGGGAGTGAATTTCAAGGAGCATGAAGTAGTGTGCAGTGGAGGGAAAGAAGTTTGTGCCTAATTTATAAAGCCTGTAACTGCTAACTGTAAGCTGTTAGATCTAACTGCAGAGTAAAATAACATGTAAATCCATTCTTGCAAGAGAGGCAGAACCATTATACTGCAGATTGTAGGGTTCAGCTGATCTACTCTAGTACTGATGGAAAGAGAATGCCTGTATTTCCCAGTGCTCCTTGGAAGAAAAAACCTGAAACATATTCCTTGACGCAGAAGTAATCAAAGATGACACAAAACTCATCTCTGCACTGAATCCATCAAACATCATTTCTTTAAACTGTAAGCTACTTGGGCATTTCTACACAAGTCTTACCTGAAAACTTGCTATATCTTTTGTAATTTTTTAATGGTGAGAAGGTGATTTTTGCCTGTGCTTTCTTACAGCTTTACACTTATGTCTGCACATACACATACATATACACATACACATATACAATGTCCTCAGGCCAAACTGATTTTAAGAGCTTCATGAGTTGGGTTTTTCATTCCCTTCTCTCAGCTTTGCCAGGAGAAGGAATAAGCTGCCACACAAATCCATGCTGTATCTGAGCAGTGACAAGTCTCTCATAAATAAGAAGACTTGCAGCAATAGTACCTGCTCGCTTTCAGCACAACAGAAGAGATTTTTACATTTCATTGAAAATAAGAATTGTCTTCTAGGCAATCAGGTGCAGGAGATTACTCCTAGAATAACAATAAGGCATTTTACAAATCTGTGTAAAGTTATTTTTACTGTAATATATGAGTGGACTAACTAAAAAGAGTCACTGCCTCCCATTTAAGAAGAGGACAGACATAGTGATTTCTAAGATGAACGGTTACACCCAAATTCAAATGATAAGATGACTTTTAGCCTCTTCTTCCTTACATCTGTTCACTTTTACATCTGTGGCATATAAATCAGTAATCTAGTCCAAGGTGTTTTTATACACCTTGATCCTTTTTCAGAGTTTGTGCTGGCTGAATTACACTCATTAAATAAATCCTTACACATCCATTAAAAATAGTCAGCTATAGCCCACTAGTGCCCTACTGATAGGAAGGCAGCTATATCTAACTAGCTCCTTATCAGATATCAGCACATCTACACAAGAGACAGTGTTCACCTAAATATCCTTCCATCCAGAAGCCAGTCATTTAATAACAGCTGACTGCTTTTCCAGGTGCCTGGAAGTCAACGAGTACTTGCCGCACAGAAGCACATAGCCTGAGCATTGGGAAAGTGACTCTGAGTGCATCCAGGTGCATTGGAGGGACTAATTTTCTGCCATACAACCTGGAGTTGCTCTTTGTGTGTCTTTCTATCTGTCTTCCCAGGGATGGAGCAGGCACCAGTAGGCAATTTCCTCAAAGCTTTGAGAATCCTGAAGACGCACCTCCACACACAGGTGGGAGGGAGAGGAAGGAGAAAATGAATTTATCTGCAGAAGAGAGGAAGGATGATGAAGACCAGTAGTAGAGGTTTAAAATTAATATGCACTGACAAAACTGTAATGAATTTGGTAGTTTAAAAAATGAGGGTTTCCATTTGATTTATGCAGTGCTGAAAGGACTGACTTGTAAGTCACAGCTGGAGTGATACTGATACTGCAAATGAAGGATGAAGGAAATCAGAACCCTTTAAGGGAAGCAACCTCTGTATATAAGAACAGCTCAAGAGCTTTGCAGGCTGTGCAGTCAGAGAAGCAGAAGGAACACTGCTGTGGACTGTGCCTGATAAAGAAGCCTGTGAGTGGGATGGAAGCATCAACTAAAGTTTCAAATACCAGAAAAATTTATGACACACTGGAAAACTGTCCTCCAATACATTTACAAAGTTTGGTGTGGAGAGTCCAGGTCTAAGGGAACTGGAGGGACTGCAGGGCAGGAGGGAAGCATTGGCAAGGCAGTGAAGAGCTTGGGACTAATACAGAACAACTAACTACAGGGCAGAATACATACAGTAGTTCTAAACATTTCTCCCCATATATATTTTCATATGAGAGAATTACTCTCAACAGAAAACAGCAATCATAAATGGACAAGTAAAGTAAAAATCTCAAAGCTTCAGAAAAGTTGAAGTTGTGCTGACAAGCAATTTATACAAAATGTTTTTAGTATAAATAAAGAATGTGGCACCTGAATTCACTGTTCTCTGACTTCTTCTGACCTGGTACAATATCAACTCTCTGCAAACTACCAATATCTTGTCCTAAAAAATTAAAAGTTCAGAATCTTGAAAACTACCTTCCCTTCCCCACAAAAAAAAGCAAAACCTGAACCTGGTTTGCTTTTATGGGTAAATGCAAAATGGAGATAAGATCAGTAAAATTAAACCTGATTTTCAAAAAAGCTTCAAGTGTTTATTCTGAAGGGAAGGTTTTGACTAATCGGAGACTCTTGTTGCTTGTTCGTTGTCTATGCAGTTGGTTAAAAGTATAAATTACCTTCCCACAAAACCACTTTTCTCCTCCTTCTTCCCCCCACTCCTCCCCCTTCACTTGATAAAATGTTTTTAAAGAAGACCTTGAAGGGAAGGGTAGGGTAGCTCAGAGCCTCCTTCAGAGTGGGATGAGAACGGCTTGGCCAGAAATGGAACTCACCCAGCTGTCATCTGTGTCTACAGTCACCTTCAATTACGACTACTACTATGATGACAACTGCCAGTATCAGCACCTGCCATATATGTCTACTTTCCTCCCTATCCTGTACACTGCTGTGTTCCTGGTGGGCATTGTTGGCAATTTAATCCTGATAGTAGCCTTGGTCTTCAAGCAACGGGTCCAGAGGCTGATTGATGTCTTTATCATCAACCTTGCTGCATCTGACTTCATCTTCCTCATCACACTGCCTTTCTGGGTGGACAAGGAGATGTCGGATGGCAGCTGGAGGGTAGGATCTTTCCTCTGTAAAGCTAGTTCGTACGTCATCTCAGTCAACATGTACTGCAGCATCCTCCTCCTCACCTGTATGAGTGCTGACCGATACCTTGCTATCATGCATCCCTCTATCGCTAGACAGATCCGAACAAGATCCTATTCCAGAGTACTCTGCCTCTCCATCTGGTTGTTATCCTGCTGCTTAGGGATGCCAACCCTTTTGTCCAGAGAACTGAAGAAACAGTATGGAAAGACTTACTGCACAGACAAAGCCGTGACAGAAGCCAAACAGATCGTGTCACTGATGCTTTTAATCCTGGCCTTCTTCTTCCCACTGTTGAGTATCTTAACCTTTTACTGCTCCATCACCAAGAGACTCTGTGTGCATTATCAGAAGGCTGGGAAACGTGATAAGAAACTAAGAAAATCCATCAAGGTTGTCTTCATTGTAGTGGCAGCTTTTGTTGTCTCCTGGGTTCCCTTCAATCTGTTCAAGCTTATGGCCATCCTTTTGGGACTCCTGAAGCAGCCTGACTGTTTTTCCGACACGATTGCCCAGCTGGGCATGAAGGTGAGCAGCCCTTTCGCTTTTGCCAATAGCTGTGCCAACCCTTTCATTTACTATTGCTTTGACAACTACATCCGCAGAGCCATGCTCCAGTGCCTGTGCCCATGGGTGAAAATCAGCAGCAGTGGCAACAACTCTGATACTCTGGACACTCGCCTGAGCCATTCGTTATCCAATTTTGTTGTGGGGGAGTCTGCCGCTAGGAAGAGGAAGCGCTCTGTGAGCCTCTGACTGGGAACTAGGACTGCAAAGGACTGCAGGAAAAGAAAAAGAGAAATGAGCAACAGAAACAGAGATGCCAGTGTAATGCAGCCAGCAGTTCAGGTGGGAGGAATGCTGCTTCCCTTTAAGTGCAGATAGATGGAATAGGAAACCTTAACCACAGGATTACTTCACTGTGATTGCTGTGACACTGCGCAGTGTAAATGTGAAACCATCACACCAAGAAATATCTACAAATGCTTACCCTGGAGCCCCCGTGCAAATGCTAGAAACTGCAGAAAAGAATAATGTGATTCAGTCAAAGCTGCTCCGAGAAAGCTTTTAACTTAAATGCATATAGGTTTTTATTCTGCTCAAGAAAAACAACACAAATATTTCTCTTTGGTTCCTAGTTTATCCACGAACATGTCACAATGTCCTCAAACCAACCTGATCAATTCTGGGGGTTTTTGGAGGTTTTCTGAACTTAGAAATCTAATGTTTTGCTGAATTTGTGTGTTACCACTTCTTGTAACTTGAGTCTTGTACATTTTAAGTCTCAGCTTCTTATTGTGGCATTAAATCTTTAGTTTTAATCACAATAATTAAAGTGTCTAGCCCCTGTGATTTCAGGAAAAAAAAAAAAATAACTTGAGGGCAGAGAAACCAGAAAACGAACAAAAGAAGTCCTGCATTTAACCTTTCTCTTAAAGAAAAAAGACCATCAAAAGCACGCTTGTGCTTTTTAAGACTTTTTTGACACCCTGACACAGTTTCTGACTGCTTGGGTCAGAACTAAAAATCACTGCCTCCTACTAAGGGAAAGGACTGAGTTCCAGGGTGAACGGTTACATTCATGCAAACCTGCTAAAAGGCTTCAAAGGGAAGACAGCTGTACCAGCTACTGTAATTAATGAAAAACAGAGAGAAGTGGGCAAAGCCTGAAGCCCTGACTATTGTCTGGAGAGCTGAGAAAAAAATTTGGAGTCTGAATGATGGAAGTGGTATCTCTCTTATGTAACTGCAGCACGAGTACATTCACTAGGGCTTTTCTTTTCATACCTCTGTATTTTCTAAATAGCTGTAAATGAGAATGACTATTTTAAGTGTAACAAATGAATCCTGGTATTTGCATTTTTTATTGAACCTTGAAGTTGAGCTGTTTAATGCATGCAGAGAAACAGAAGCAGACAGTAAAATACTGGGATACGTCCTGGGCTACAAGGGGGTATCACAGAAACACAAGCTTCTTGCTCTCCCCTCTCCTCACTGCATGTGTTTTTTTCTCCCCCACTACCTCTTCAAAAGGATTTTGGTTTTCTTCCTCCACATGACAGACATTTCTGCCCCCGTGTAACTGCCAGACTCCTTTTTCAGGCTTACAATTGCATGAAAAGCATCAACTGTCTTTGCAGACCTTCCAGTGTTTGAAAATCACACCAGTGTCAGTTCAAATTTTAAAGTTATCTACAGCGACCCTCAAAAACTACTGTCTCTTCTCAGTCTCTCATCTTCTCTTTACCTTTTTGAGT
>VYZS01078489.1:15548-50568 GCA_013400695.1 Neodrepanis coruscans | reverse complement strand
AAACTGAAACAGTTAGGCTCAATGATCTTGAAGGTCTTTTGCAGCCTAAACGATTCTATGATTCTTCTCTTGTTAAGGAACAGATTTCATGGCAAGTGAAGAACAGAAAGCAGTGACCCCAATCCTGCAACGGAAAATCCATCCTCTCAGGTTATTTACCAAATATGTCAGCATTCTGCACATTGTCAGAGAAAGGGATTAGTTCCTGATTAGGAACAAAGAAAGAGCTACATGCATTCACAACTGATGGAAACGTGCACTGACAGTGCATTAAATGGCCTCAGAAGTAATTACAATGCTACCAAATGTCACACACAGAGGTGGCTGGGTAGCCCTAGAAAAACCAGAAAGACCCCACCTTATCTCATATAACATTTTAATATCATACCACAAAGCCTGCAACTAGTGCTCTACAGGTTTCAGTAACAACCCAATCACCTGCTCACTTTGCTGATGTGGGTGTTCAGTATCGTGCTGAAGTCTTGCTGCAAGTGACAGGAGTCACTCCAGTTTCAGTAAAAGAAGGAAGGAGTTTGGCCCAAACATCTGGGCAGCTAAGACCTGAGTTCATAATAAAGTAAAAGAAAGCAAAATGCGGGAGATGAGAAAGCAAGTGGATTAGAAACCAACAGCATTCAAGAAGAAAGGCAGCCTTCCTCCTGTGGGTTGGTAAAAACATCCTGCCCAAGGCCAGGCTGCTTGGGTTGATACTTAGTTTTAAATATAAATTGAACTGTGGATTTTATTTTTCCAGATCACCTTGCCAATGTTTCTGTAACACATTGCAGGGGCTTTGGAAGTTGAGGCCACGTGTTAAGGTTTGAGAGCACACAATATTATCAGTATCAATCATCTAAATAATGTATTGTGACCAAAATACATATTTTCAAACTTCAAAACAGTTTCCTTATTAGTAAGGGACCACATTCTTTGTCAGAAGCTCCCACTAGGTCTAGTAAGTGAACACACTTCCTCTACTGTATACTTTTCACATTTTCTAGAGCATATTGCGATTTTACAAGAGGCATCTCAACAACAGATCTCAAAAAAGAAAAGGCAAATGTTTTTCTGGAAATTTGGACTGCATTTTGCTGCTTTGCAGATTCAGAGTAGGGCACAGGGGAGGTAAGGCAAAAATCTGTGCTAAAAGAAAAGGCTTCCCGCAAAGTGATTAGTAAATTCAGAGGCTTGCATTTGTAAATGTTTAGCTTCAGATCCTTTGCAAAGCACTGGTATCCAGAAAGGGCTAAATACTCACTTTCTAAACATCCTTCAAAAATAAGTGGATTCAATAATATCAGAAAACAACTGGATGCATCCAAAAATCACTAGTCAATTCTGGAAAAAAAAAACACCCCTCTGTATTTTACTGTGCCATGGGCATCCCCAAATCTGCTGCCCTCTTTATTTCTACACTGATAAAACTAGTTAATATGAACATAAAAGAACAGCTGTTACCCAAAGGATGCCCTTTCTTTTACCCTCAATCTGAGGCAAAGAAAACCAGACTATGAAACTGTGTGGCGCTCTGCTCAGAGAATGAAACTTGGTCAGTGGTTTTTAAATCAAGCCAAAATTTCGGTCTGGCTTTAAAACTGGTATACAAAGCATCCAGAAAGCCAGACTTTAAATTCAAAGAGCAGTTCTTCTACTGAGAAATACCATGTATAACTAAATACACCACAAATATTTGCCATATATAATACCATGCACCTGATTTAACCACTCACTTGACTTCCCTCTATGCACTGCCTAAACTATCTGCATGACAACAACCACCATTTCCCCTGTCACCCACGTCTTACCTTCTCTCCTCTGGGAACCACAGAAACATCTACCCATGCCTCATTCAGAGCAAAGTCCTCAAATAATTAAAAAAAAAGAAAAGAAAAAAAACATACATGCATATTTGGGTTTTGCCTATCGTTGAATCCATTGGATTTACCTGCCATGGGTACAATCACACCATCTAAAGAAGTGTTGCAGGTAAGAGGAAAAGCTTGACAGCTTTCAAGAAACATCTATGTATGCAAATTTCTGT
Organism: Neodrepanis coruscans; assembly: GCA_013400695.1. NCBI lineage: Eukaryota > Metazoa > Chordata > Aves > Passeriformes > Philepittidae > Neodrepanis > Neodrepanis coruscans. The sequence goes on along the minus strand of VYZS01078489.1, from coordinate 48,527 downwards.
TCTCATAACCAACTAGGACATTATTGATAGAGGGATGCTAAGAAGCACAGAAAGGGCAGGTGAATGCACTGAAAAGTGCAAGATGTCACAGCAGCTCAGCTCTAGATAAGGTGGCAGACCTTATGATTTCTAGTCAAAGAACATGGTACTTCTGACCACTTAGGAACACTCAAGTAATTGAAAACCTCTTGCAGGTATCTCACCAGGAGAGAGAAAAAGGCTCAGGTTAAAATCAAGAGAATAGAGACAAGGAGAGACCTGGAAAGATTTTTTTTTACTTTTCACAAGAGTAGAACAGAGATTATATGGTGGATACAAAATGAAGACACTTCAGAGCAGAGCTGCTACATGGAAAAAGGACTAAATCTAACTAGAGAAGAAAATAAGTCTTGAACAACCCTTATAATCCTATAGCTTCCAGGACTAACATTTTGGCAATATGCATCAATGGTGCTGTGGTGCACACATTTCTGTAGCCAGTTTAGAGGCTGAAGGTATTCTGAGGCTATGAAAAATGCCTGAAACTCCTGCTGGTTCATAAAGCAGAGGTAATCCTCCTACTCTTCTAAAATTTTTAAGAACTTTTACAACTATACAAATGATGCTTACTTAGGCTGTCACCCAAATAAATACCAATTTAAGTCAGTGGGGAAACTGTTTTTTTTGTAGAAAATTAACTTGAATTTTATGACTGACTTCAAAGGACTTGGGGTTTGGCTGAATGAGAAGACCAAAAGTCTAACCCACATATTACCTACCCAGTAGTGAACCCAGTGAACTAGTGTGTCTCTCAGAGTTCATTCTAATTCTGATTCATCTCCAAAAGTTCTGAAGACCCATAAAACTTGTATAATTATATGGCCTGACATAGAGAAAGAGAGAAGCCATCCAAATAGATGTTTCCAGCTGTGCTGCTGGACTAGGTTTCCTGATACTACTAGCTGCACCTTTCTTAAAATTCATTGAAGCAACTTGGATAAAGTGTTTTCTGCTGTGGTGTGCATGCTCTTCCTTTTGGGCTATAAAAAGGTGATAAACTGTAGTGTAAAAACCACAAAGGCTGAAATGCCTGCTGACAGCTGTTAGAATACTACTGTGTTTTAACACAGAGTGTCTTATGTTCATAGAAAGGATAAATAGTGACATGCAACCTCCTTTTTATTTGGAAAAAGCAAACTTGCATTCTGACTCATGCTTTAACACAAGCAGCATTATCAGCACAGCTGGAGAAGACCACAGGCATTCATCTAGTTCACTAAGAGCAAATATATATAGATTATCCTTGACATATATCTGTCAGAAACCATAAGGGTAGGTAGTCATCCTTTATCCTGAAATTCACTGAAAATCATGAGATGTCACGCCAATATATTCATCGGTTCCTTTTAATTGCTTTAACCTGCTTTCTTTGCTTTCTTTGCAGCAAGCTTTCATGCAAAAGGCAGATTCCAAGGCAGTTCACTCAGGGAAGGAACATACTTCCACACACTAATTTAGATGCTTCAAAATCAGTTTTTTATTTATTCAGTTATATAAGTCAGGTCTGTGATTTACTTCATCAGTGGAATCAATCATAAACCCTGGTACCCAGGGTACGTATTCATGCTCTGTATTTTGATTTTATGTATTATGAGTTAGCAATGTCTGAATTACCTGCCAGCCCTCTATGGTGCCCAAGAACTTGTAATAGTGCCTGGTGTTCTTGTGTTTTGTCTTTTGCTACAAACTTTTTTTCTCTAGGTTGACAGATGACAATTGCCTGCAGCATATTTTTAACACTGCATCTGAGCTGGCAAAAATTACTGACCTATAGTGAGTCAATGAAATAAAGAAATATTTCTTTTGCTCTCCCATTCAGCCATGCAGTGCACCTTCCACAATAACATATGATAGAGCAAGAGGTTCTTAGAATTAAAGTGGAAAATTTTTAAACCTAAACACTAAAAAGAAGTCTGCAGAAGAAGGAGAGAGTTTCTATTTACAAAAGCCATTTTTACAAATACAGTTAATCAGGTGAATGACTATTTTGGATAAAACATTGTTTCTCAATAAATAATAAAGTATTACATGTCATGTGTATGTGTACTGATTTTATAAAACAGAACTTTATTTTTCTTGGGTATCAAAGTGCTATTTGGAAAAATTAGTAACTCCAAGTAAAAGTAGTATTTGTTCCCTCCAGCAGTATCTACCAGTTATTTTTACAATATAGGACTTCTATTGAATCAACCTTATTATTACAATACTAAAAGCTCCCTTGAAATGTAAAAGTCACCAGAAGCTTTTACCTGCCAAAAAAACACCAAACCTTAATTAATTACTTACACTGCTAAGATATGGAGCTCCAACTACCTTTGACATCCAAAAAGGAGAAAGAGGAGACTTCCCACTTCCATGCCAAGCAAAGCAGCTCAGAAGCATGGGAGACCTGAAATGCTGAATTAGCTACAGCAGCAGTTTAACTGATATAAGAGCGTTAAACTAAGGATACAACAGCCTGTGGCTATTAAGAAGGTTTGACTTACATGGTTTCTTTCTTTAAAAAAAAAAAGGAAGTTTGCATTTAACAGACCACAGCTGAAAACAGATGGCAGCTGTTTTACAGTTCTGTGCTCTCCAAGCATCAAAGCCGACCTGAGCACCCTATTTCAAAGTCTGTCACTGCAGGGAGGGTTACCTGGCAGGGTCTGTACTCCACTCCAAAGGGAGCCATCCTTCACTGGTAGGAATTTTAAAATCACTCCTGAGAAGGGCAAGAGACAGCAGGGCCTTTGGAGAAAAGAGAAAATAGAAAATTTTACAGGTAGGAGAAGAACAACTATCTTGGAATGGTTTTTCTAAATTTATCCAGTAAACTTAATCCACTTCAACCACTGGGTCAGTTACACATTCTCTCTCACATCTGCAGTTTTTCCCTCTCACGTGGACTTTGAGAATAAGGCAGCCTCAAACCCAACACATGAACTCATCTAAGAAGGATGCTACCATAAACCTGGAGATACAAAGCTGTGAAAATTAACGATCTGTGCTCTTCACTGACATAGAGCACAGCTATGCTTGTAAATATTTATTTTGCTAAGATTTTCAGCAATCAGTGCAGCTCGGGGTTGATAGCACCTGCTCTTATAAACCATTTCCAGATACACTCCCATCACAGCAAGTGAGCAGGTTAGTGCATCTCCCACAAGACATGGACAGTACCTGATGCTGTGATGCACATTTGAACGCTGCCATGTCATTGCACTGGGAAATTTTAATAAGGAAGTTTTATCACCGCTACTGTCAAACCAGTTAACTTGTGCTGCAATTTTCTAGGTTTTTGAACAGCTAAACCCAGAAATGCTTTCAGAAACATTTCACTAAGAAACACTTTCGAGAAGAGACCTAGTCCCGTATTATCCCCAAGTCTAAATGTAAAGAAAGAGGTCTGCAACAGAGGTCATCTAATTCAGCACACCCTAACACCCCTCCAAAAAGTTTGGCCTGCAAAGTACAGTGTGATCACTACACACTCAAACGAAAGGAACTCCCACCTCTCAGGTGAGCGGGCAAACACATGCGAAAAACTGTCTTTCTGTGTATTGCGGAAACAACATTCAAACCCTCCCCACCCAACGCCGTCCCAGCTGCAGCCTCTCAACCCCAACTGGGCCCATGCCGACACATCCTTCCACGGGGTCGACCGGCCAGCAGGGAGCAATTTACCTGTCCCAGACTCACCAAGGAGTATTTTTATGGCTGTAATACCGCTCCTCCCTTCCTCCAGCCACTTGTCCCCGACTCCCGCCTCCCCGAGCATCCCCTGCTGCTCTGCCGATCCCCTTGCTCTGCCCAGGCACCTCTTCTTCCCCGAGCCCACGGGCGGGGCAGGAGCGGGTCCGGGAGCGGGAGCGGGGCGGGGGACGAGGGTACCGAGACCGGCGGCATCGCGTGCGAAGCGGCGGTGCCGCTCTGAGTCAGTGCTCGCCCTGCGGCGAGAGACCGCGGGCGGTGAGCGAAAGGGAGACGGCGCTGACTGATCTCCGCCGCCCGCCGGGAGCCGCTTGGCACGCAAGGCTTCCAGTCCCCCTCGCCCCCGAGGCGCTGCTCCCGCTGCCTCCGGCCCTGGCCGGCAGCCCCCTCCCTCCGGAGGGAGCGCTGACCCGGAGCCACCTGCCGCATCCATGTGCCTTTTCTCTCTGTTGACTCCACCACCCCGTGGGTGATATTGGCGTTTACTTTTAAAATCTGGGAAAGCTTCTTTGCCAAGAGTCCGTGGAAAGCGCAGAACCGCCTGAAAGGTGGCCGTGGTCAGCTCTGCGCCTCAGTGCACATACATCGTCTCTGTCCCTTCCCTCACCTTGCTGTGCCGGCCAGCGCGGGCCTCACCAGAGGGCAAAAAGTACAGCAACTTGAGATGGAAAAGTCTTTGTGTGCAGGTGTAACTACCTGCCATAAGTTTCGGATGTTTTACATGATTTTTTCTAGTCCTCGTTTTCTCTCCATGGAAGGAGAAAACACCCTGCGTTGGAGTTTCTGCTGCTGAAGGATTTGGGCTGTTTGTCGACAAGATCAGCCAACCACTGCTCACAGCAGTGCAGAGGCGTGTGTTCCTTAGCATTAATTAGTGATTTTTTCCAAGTGTTAAAGGAAGAGATGAGGGGAACTAGGAAAGGTAAAAGCCATCAACACTCTGAGCCACTGAAAACGGTGTAAAGTATTCGCCATGGTAAATACCTTTCCAGAAAGGGTATTTTTGCAGGAGTCAGGAACATCGGAGGGGTTATTGACCCATCTCGGAAAAAACAGAAACCTTACATTTCTTAAGATTTCATTTTAATGGACTCAGTTGAACCAGTTACACCACAAACTTTTAAAAGCTGGGAAGTGAATGATGATTACTCACAAAGGAAGTTTCTGTGACATAAATCTCACTGAAATGAATGCTTCACTTATGAAGCCTCTCCAAGAATCTTGAAGCACTCAGTGAACTCTTAACAGACATCACCTGGGAAGTGATTTCTCTACATATTTTAGAAAGAAATTACAGATTAACCTGTTTATTCTGACTGAAAAGTGAAAGTAGATATGAAATATTTTAACTTTGAGAGTAACATATATGCACCCCTCTTCATATGTCCCATGAACTTGCCCCAGGATCCTTTGGGGATACAAACCTTTTTTTTTTTTTTTTCCCTACTCGATCCCATCCTGAATGCTGTCTCAGCTGCTAGTTTCTATCTCTAAAGAACTCACCAAAGGTTGATGCCAATAAAGTCAGAAGTGGCTGTGGGAGGTTTTCTACTTTGCCTTTGGTAGGTTTCCCTACATTGTAGATTGTACAGCAGATTAACCACCTGCATGGTTTTCTGTTTACTTCTTTTTGAGCATAAAAATACATAGATACTTAATATGTTTGTTACTGTATGTGATCAGGAGTCTGAGTACAAACAAATACAGAGATCTATGGCTTTTTCAGTTTTGTCTGTATGCTAAAATCAGACATTAAACAGCTAATCAGCACATGGCTGGCTTGGATTTTTCTGGAGGTTGTGCTGCGGAAAAGCAAAAGGATACAATTAAGTGAATTTAACAAAATATAAAATTTAACAAAATATAAAAACTTGGTTAAGTTTTAGCACAGAATTCATACCAGGCACTGCTCTATTCCTGTGCAATACAGAAATGCCTCTGGCTTCCATTAGTGTAGTCACACAACAGGCTCAAAATGCAACATGGGACTGCTACACTTTCCAAACTTTTCCCTACGCTTTTTTTTTTGGCAGGGTATACAAATAAATTGGAAGGCTGAAGCATCGATTTCCAGGACACATCCTTACAGGTACATTCAGGCTCTTTCATATGACTCATGACTTTCACTCTTTCAGAAAGGAATACTTTTTAAATTCCAGAAGAACAAGGTGTGTTCTGAGTAAACTCAGAAAGCTCAATTCTTCCATGAGCCAAGAGGGGATTTAGACTGCAGGGCTTCTCCTACAAGGGTTATACTTGGGAAAAAAAGACAGAAAGGCTGAGCAGACATATGCAAACCAAACAGGTAGGAAGTCATCCCTGTGGCAAAAGATGTAATTGCCCTGGGTTTTTCATGTGGTAAACATTGTTATCAGCCCGAACTTCAGCTTTTCTAAATCTCCTTCTAAATACTGATGCATCTACATAATACATATTCATGTGCAGGTTCATTCGTGATCAGGGAAGCACAGACTGTCTAAGCAAAACAGGCAGCAATAAAAAAAAAAACCCTGAAAAAGAGCTCTGCACTAGTGGTAAAGCAACCACTTGGAAGTACCAGATGGAAGTACTTGCTGCTGCATAGGGACACTGGTTTCATTCTGATTGCACATGATACCAAGGAGCTGCTGGGACAAAGAAAATTAAAAATGAGAAGCTTTTGCTCCACACAAATGGTTAAGTGCAACATTTTAGATCATTAAAGAAACAAAATAAATCAAAAAAATAATGAACCCAAACCCATTTGTCCTGTATTACTGATAGTAGGGGTAGATAAATTTGGAAAACTTATTTTCGAGGACTTTAAGGCATGTTCACTCAGGGCAATTCTCCCACAGAGGAGAGAGCCATCTTTCCCAGGAATGCGTATGTGTTTTTCTCCTCCTGCATTCCCAGGGATGGGCTCCTGACCATGAGAAGAAGATAAGGTTGCAGACTTTTCAGAAGGCCCATGCAACAGGCAGCAGGGGCAGGAGAAACAGTAAAAGCCTCAAGAACAGAGGCGTGTCTTTGACCCAAGACCTATTGATGTTCTTAGCGTTTTCACCTTCAGAAAAAAAAAAATTCCTAAGTCCTTCCTCTCCTGACGTTTTTTGGGGATTACCTGCATTATCTTTCCTTCACACTTAAATTTCTCCAACAGGACAACAGCCACAGCATGTTCAGGTTTGTGCTGAAGCTAACTCTTCTCAGTAGCAAAGATCTTGCGAGATGAAACTGAGACTGGGTCAATAGGAAGCTTTGGAGAATCAAGTACTGCTGGCAGTAAGTCTTTCTGATCATTGAAAAAGAAAGTCAACAGACCCAGTTGCAGCATCCAGCACTTCCGGTTGGAGAAAGACCCTTGCTGTCAGCTTAGAGTTGATCCATCCCCCTCCTGCTACCCAAGCAATAGGAGTATTGAAGATCAACAATGGCAAAGCCTGGTCTCCTGAGATGGTCAAATACTTCTGTAAAATGTGGAGAACAGGTTAAAGTAAAGGTCTGGAACTACATATGTGAGGTCAAGGCAGTTGTCCCACCAATGCTAATAGAGATTGGGAAAAAGATACTGGATGAAAGATAGCCTTGATCCATTAATTAGCCTTTCTGTTAATTAGCCTTTTGTCATCTATTTGAGTTAATTTCCATAGTCAAACCCATCAGGGGGATAAAGGATAGCCTTGAGGAAATACATTCAGCTTTTAGCATAATTGCTGCTGATTCTTATACTGCCTTCAATCTCAATTGCTTCTCCCTTTTCCCTGTCACTGCCTTCTCTTCTTTTGCCCACTTGCACACTTCCACGGGAAGGCCCAAACACTGATATCTCACAATTCCTCCTTGAGCTTCTTCACTTTCCCTGCTTTCACTACTCAGTTGTTGTTTTCCTGATACTCTAGAAATAGCGTCGGGGAGAATTAAGAGCTGTCATGTTCAAGAGGAGGACAATTCAGGAGCCAGCAGAGACAACAGCACAGGTAGTGGCATCCCCAGCCAAGGCACAGTTCCACTGTAACCAGGTGAAGGTGAGGTAGTAACTGTAACAAGGTTTTCACTCGTACCAGGGACAGCGTACTCGCTCAGGACAGCAGGAGGCAGAGCTGGAGTCAAGGCTAAGGCATAAACCCAAGGTCCATCCAAAAAGCATAACCAAGGGTAGAATGAGACTACTACCTACAATATATGTTTAACATCAATGCAAGAAAACCCACCAGTAAGCCAAGACAGCCAGGAGCAGCCACAGGTCTGGGTACCCAAAGCCTGAGCTTAGATGGAGTTCCTGGGTCTGTAGGTGGAGTGCACAAATGAGGGTCATTTCTGGTGCTCTCAGTCCTGACAAATAGTTAAGGGTAATGCTGAATCAGAATAGAGTTTTGAGTTTAGGACCTTTATGAGGGAAAAGTAAATGGAGATGGACCTTCAAATACAGTAGCATTTCTTTGCAGTTACTAGGCAAATCTCATTTTGCCAGTTGTAGCAATACTCTCCCTCCAAAGCAGTAGTTCTACCCATGTGCACATGACTTCTAGCTCTCAGGCTAGCAGGGTTTTGCTTTAGCCTCTGCCTCAGTCTCCCACTGTGATTTCAGGCAAATTGTCTACTTGTTTCTGCTTGCTTAATGAGAAGGTAGATGGATTTCTTTGTCCAGTCTGGGCATCTGAGATAATGCAGTTCCATAGGGTTGATATGGACCCACCAGGTCTTCATGGACAGTGCTGGGCATAGGTGCCCTTCTCATAAACTGGTCAAGGTAGTGAGACATTTTCTTCTCATTTCTCCTCTGGAAAAGTTTATTCAATGATCTCACTGGTTGGCTGAAGAAGCACAATTCCACAGTACTGCTCAGGTCCATGGACAGATCAGTTTACTGCACTTGTTTTCCCAAATTACCTGAAATCTTCAGATAATTGATACAGGTGCACCTACTTGCTTCTTACTTAACCAAGGAGCACAATCAACACGACTTAAATTTCATGGTCTTTCCTGATGTGAGCTTACACTTGTCATATTGTGGCTACCATGAAAAATACTCAGGTAATGTCCCCTTCCACCCAAAAAGAATCTGATATTAGTTAAAAGTGCCTGAACGGTCAGGGTTTGTTAGCATTGCCTGAAACAACTTGTGAATCACAGCTACATTCTCAGCAGAGGGGAATACCAAGGTAAGTGTGATTTTTTAACAGTCAATACAAATACGAAACTTAAGGAAGTGTAACAACCAACATTATTTTATTAGAAGGGCAATGGCCAAGCCATTCAGGAGAAATTAATTTTCAAGATTTGGCTGCAGAAGAGCTCTACAATCTCATTGCCTTCCCCATGCCCAGCCGCGTGTTGCTTTTTTTTTTGTCGGGGGAAGCTTCAGCAGATGCCTTCTATCTCTTGGTCTTTGAAGGTGGGTTCCCTCTAGTGGCATTAAGAGGAGCATTGATTCTGTCATATTGACTGATCTTGGTCCGTAGTAGGGGCGGGAGGAAAGAGGACACTGCAGGGTGTTACCAACTCACATCAGGAGACACTGATTTGTCTTCATCTGGCTAATAGCCTAGGACTCTTGTGTACCACAGGTACTTTATTTTTTCAATCAGCTGTTCAGCCATTATACTGAGTTTAGTTGTTTCTCTGATGAGGAAGTTCCTGCAGGAGACAAGTGTGTATGTGATAAGATACACAAATACATGAGGGTACTCTCCATCTGCCGTGGTTATCACACTGCCTGTCACTCAGAGTGCAGAGCTCCTCGGCACTCCTAGAGGGGCTTTCCTCAGAAGACAGCAATAGGCAGGATGTGTGTACCATGAGTTACATGAAACTCTGTCTCTAAGGTGATCATGCTTTTCCTTTTTGAGAGGAAACTCATTCCCTTTCCTTGAGGAATATGTATGCACAGCTAGAGCCAATTCTCTGATTTGCATCAGGTGACAGCACTGCTTCCTGGCACAGGCACAGGCACAGCCTCTCAGCCCCTCACAGCCCCTCAGCCCCTCACCAGGGCTGCTGATCCCCCACCAACCAGCAGCCTCCTTCCTCACTACCTGAGTATGAGGAGCAATACCTGCTGTCCTCATGAGCATTGTCAGGTACAATGTACATCCTTGGGAAGAGCTTGTGCTTTCATTCTCACCCCACCTTCCAGCACTTCATTCCCATGGTATCACATCAGGCTTTGTTTGCTGATTCCTTTCCCATTGGGACTCCCCACATAGATACTTGAATTATCTGTTCTTTCTCCCGCTCCTCCCTCTCCCTTTTCACACATGGCTATTGCAGTGTTAGCACAGAGGAGCTTTCCATACCTGGTTGAAACAACTGCTGGAGTCTGGGCAGCATCGGACAAGAACTGACCAACTTTAGGAGACACTTTGTTCACAGCTTCATAGACATAAGAAGCAACTGCATCAGGGATAACCAGCCAGTCACGACGGTCTTTCTCAAAGATGGACTTTGAGTGCACTTCTGAGAAAAAAAGGCAAAACCCCATGAGGCTCCTCCCGTCACTCATGTCACTGATATTTTTCCTCAGGTGCAGTGGGAAGAGACTTGATATTCTGAGATTCAGAACCTCTCTCAGAACACGCTCTAGCAGCATCCAGCAGCATCTCTCTACCTGTCCATGGGTATCTAAGTCATAGGCCTTATGTGGCAGAGTCTTTGCACCATGTATGGACAATTTTCATGCCAGATCTCTACTGACTTGTTTCATACTGCTTAGCACTATGTATTCATGGTCTTCAACTGTGTTACTGGGCTGCAGTCCTACTTTACAGATATGTAAGTGAGAACCTGTAGAGCTGAGCCTTGTCTCAGGCAGACAGAAAAGCTTTTTAGACTTACCGGGGAGAGTAGTGCTAAGGAGCAGAATCAGAGCTATCACCAATACCCTGGATTGCAACATGGTTTGCAGTACCACTTCTGCTCTCTACACTGAGAGACCTGCAGGAATCAGCATACAATATTTTGTTTGTTTTCAGAGAAATAAAATACTAGAGTTTTGCAACAAAGCTAACCAATAAATGAAGAACAGGAAAGATCATGGTGTGTTTCCTCTGAAGTGAGGAAAAGATAGTATAAAATGAAGTATCCTTTTATTTGTATGATCACAAATAGCCACAATAATAACTTCCAGAGCTCAAAGAAATATGTGACAGTTAATGCTAATTCTTTTATATGAGAGCTAAAATACATTGTTTCAGTACACAAGCAAACCACTAAAACTGGCAGAAGTCAGAATAGGTTTGCTCTATGCATAAGTACGACTGAAAAATTCATAATGTGTGATTTGTTTGACTTGTTTTGTTAAATTGCTCTAAAGAACATTGTGCTAGTGAGTACATCATATACAATGTTCATCTTAGTCAGTGATCTGAGTATTTTGTCCTGCTTTAGCTGAGGAAAGTCCAAACAGCCAACTAGGTTCACTTGTCTTTTTCACTCTGGAATAAATGCAGCAGATAACAGCCAGAGCAGAACTAGTTGTCAGAATGAAATTAGTGCAAAATTTAGCTTCATCTGACTTCCTTTATTTTTTTTTCTGTTAAAAAAGTCAGAATTGGAGAATTGAAAATTTGGTACTTGATACATTGAAAATACAACATTACATCTAAACAAGCTTTTTAAACATGCTGCACTTAAAAAGGTGTTTAGAAATTAGAATTGATTTGTGGTCTCAGTTAGAGGGCTACATCACTCAGAGCTACATGAAGAAAACATTGAAGTTTTAGGAATTGCAGTGGCAAAAAAGCTACAAGTCTACTGAATGTGAATGCTTTGCTAAATCCTGTGCCAGGTGGCTACAAGTCAATGCTCCTTCTTATTCCATAGTAAGGAAACTTTAATCCATTTTTATTTCCTTCTGTACACAGATTGCCTCTAAAAGATACCACCCAATTCACTAGGCATTTGCTGCCCACCAGCAGTTGCTCCTTTACCATCCTACCTTGATTCTTAATCCCAGTTTTATTCCATGTACACAGAAGGCATAGATTTTCTTCCCAAGAGCATAAAGAGGTTCTCTTATCTGCTTTAGAGCCTGTAGTCCCTGTGGTGAAGGCAGCTGGGAAAAGGTTATGATGTATTTTCCAACACTGAAACTCTGCAATTCCTACCACGGGCTTGACCCTCCTATGAGTGTCTTACGGAGCATCCATCACTCAGCTTCAACACAGGTCACCTCAAGCACCCCCACACTCCTCCATTTCAGCAGCATTCCTGGCTATGGAGTGTCAGAAGGGCTCACACTTTGGCTTGCAATAAGAAATGGGGAAAACCAGAAGACCATCTCCACTCACGTCTCTTTGATCCAGACATACCAGCCACAAAGTCCATCCCATCCAGAACAGAAAGTTCAGCACTTACCTGTCCTGCCTTCTCTCTTTCTCAGGCTGAAGCTGAGGCAGATGCTCATCTGAGACACCGGCATTTATGGAGCTAATATAATGATAGCAAGGGGTCAAAGGTCCTGCTCTTTTGCAAGCACATCCAGTGGGACAGGCAAGAAGATGTGGAGGACTCTGAACCTGTTATTGAGATTTGGTAATGAAGGGTCAGTCTGACCTGAGCCTAAGAGTTGTAGAAGGCAGCTCCTGGGTCACTGAGTCCTCTACTTTCATAGGCAACCATGTCATAGAGGCCCCTATCACAAGTTGACCAAATTCCACATTAACAGTAGCTAAACCTGGGCTGAATTTTGCTCCCACTGTTCCTGTGGGAAGGACTGTGCCGTAACCTCACTGCTGACAGCTGGAACTTACTTGTAACTGTTACACCCATTGGCATTTTCCCCTCCATTTACAGCAAATGGATTAATAAAATGGTGCACAGGAGTGAGTGTGCACTCCTCTCTCATTTCCTCTTTCCCCATGGCCAAGTCTTTTTGCACAGGCTGACAAGATGGACATACATCTAAGCCAGCTGTCAAAACTTACCCAGGAAAAACCCAGCTGCGGGGTCCCCAGCCCAAGAAAGACGTAGACCTGTCAGAACAGGTCTACAGGGCTGGAACACAACCCTCATAGAGAAAGGGTGAAAGAATTGTGGCTGTTCAGCCTGGAGAGGAGGCTCCAGGGAGATCCTATTGCAGCCGTTCAATACTTAAAGGAGCTTATAATAAATATAAGACTTTTTACCAAAGCCTATAGTGACAGGAGAAAGTGAAACAGTTTTAAACTGAGAAAGGTAGACTTAGATTGGATACAAGGAAGAATTTTTTACCATCAGGATGGTGAGATACTGTTGTCCAGAGTAGCTGTGGATACCCTGTGTATCACTGTAAGTGTTCAAGGCCTGGTTGAATGGGGCTTTGAGCAACCTGGTCTAATGAAAGATGACCCTTTCCAAGGCAGGGGGAGGATGGATGGGATGATCTTGAAAGGTCCCATCCAAACTGTTTTGTGATTCTATGTCTCCCAAACCTCCTTTGTCCCAGTCAGAAATTGTCTGCAGTGATGCTGTAGGGCATGTTTTCCCATAGGTCAGGTTCCAAGTGCCTGTTGGGTCCTCAGTCAGGCCAACCATCTGCGTTGGGCACATGGAACCACTGAGCAGAAGAGGGAAGAGACAGAAAGGCTGCAACATGGAGCTACAAAGGACATCAGCTAAATGGAGGACAGATATTAAACACACTGTGTGAGCCCCAGCAAACATCAAATCTTATACAGCCACTTATTTATTAGGTGACCATCATATGTGAGAAGTGTGAAAAGCTCAACTGGTATTTTCATTTATCAACCAAACAAAATTTTTAGAAGACTTTTCTTCTCATGGCACTCCAAGTGCTTTAGAATCAAACAGTTACTGTTCCCATTTTACAGACACAGCTACAGTGGGTCACATCATTAAAGAGGGCTGCCAGTGGTTTCCTGGACATTTTTCCACTCTCTTGGTATTTAATCAAGTTATCTTCTTCCTTAGAAAAAAAACTCTCCCAAAATAAGAAAAAAAAAATCCCCCATACAAGCAAACCATGTTGCATTTTTATCCAAAAAATAACAACAGCAGATTCTTGCTGGTTAATTCTTACAAGGTTAATTCCAGAAAGAAGAACAGAGAATTTTCAGTTCCACTTCTGGTGCAAACACTAAAAAGCAATTTATAGTCTAGGAAGAACACACAAGAGCAACTGGTTGAAAGTTCTCATATATTTCAATTATACATTTGACAGTCATTGAAGAGAATCTACACATTTACAATCTGCTTTTACAGCCGAGATAACAATCAGAAGACCAGAACAAGGCACATTACAGGCATTAAATTTATCAGAAATAGGAATGAGCAGTCATTTCTTCTGGGGGTTAATTTAATATAATCTCAAGTGTCATCTCTCTCCAATGTCAGGTTGACAAATGGAGGCTCTAACCTCACTATGTGGGTGTTTTTAACTGATGTGCTGCTAGAGGTAGTGGCACAGAGGGGACTTAGCTGCCCCCTGTGGTAGCACATACTGAAGAGTACATGCTGCATTGGGATTGTATCACACAAGGTAACTTCTCCAGCTTAGTTAGCCTAACTTTAGCTAGTGCTATCATGAATACAATCCCAGAGATAGCAACTGAGCATTTCAGCACTTTCTACTGCCAAACGGGCACTTGCCAAGACCAGATCAATCATTGCACAGAAGCAGCCCTTGCCCTCCATTCCTGGAATGGCATTCCAGAATGGCAGGGCGCTCTGCAAATAAGCAAGAAAGCCAGATAATGCAGGTCCTTTCTTAATCAAAGAAAAATTACATGACTTTTTATCTCTCTTATGAATCTCTGGTCTGAGATGGAAAGCAGCTGACAGTAGCATGGGTGTCCTTATCTGGCCCTCTCTGTGTGGCATGGTCACTTACTCATGATGTTACCTTAAATTAGGGTAACTTCAGTGGCTATGAAGACATTTTTCTGAGAGAGTAAACTGATTTTTGAGGGGTAAGGTATATTCCTTCAACTGCATAACAGGAAGAGCACAAGCCTAGAATAGCAATAACTCCCATATGTGAAAAAGTCAACTTTTTACATCACGAATGGGCTGACATAGGAACATGAGCTCTTGGTAATGGCTAAAAAATTAAGTATGAAAAAACTGCAAGGCAGAAAGAATGAGGCTGGGCTGTTTCCCACTGTTGCTTCTTTCAGTGTGCTGTACTGGAACTGCCCAGTTCTCTCTCCCTTTTCAAATGTCAAAGACCCTGTAATCTTACTGGAATAGAGTTCATGTATTGTGCAGTGCTGTCAATTAAAATTAGAAATAAGCACGTAAAGCAGAGCCTATTTCCTCCCCACTTTTCTGCCTGCTTGCAGTTGAGAGGCACACATATCTAGATTTCCTCTGCCGTTATTTCACAGCCCACCACCAACTGGTGTTTCATGAACCGCAGTGGTCTGTGGACCAGTAAACCTGGTATCATTTCTGCTTCCCTGTGGGATAACCTGATCTATTTCTGTCACAATTTAAGATGCTACAGAATTAACACTGATATACAATCAATTCTCCCTGAAGAGTTTTGTTTAATGTTTTTAAAAATATGAACAAAGTGGCTGAAGAGGATATCAAGTATGATAAAGATAAAACTCTTCAGACTTCACACAGCACAAACTGTGTTCACACAATCTACAATTAGTCACCCTAGCTCAGTTATAGGACTAGAGGAACAAATAAAGATGGAGAGTCCTTCATAGGATGTAGATAAAAAAGCACAACCTCTGCAGTTAGTGTACTCATACTACAGCAGCAAGGCTCAACAGCTGCTCCTGTTACAAAGTCATCTGGGTTTTCTTACAGTGCAAGTGACTTCTTGCCCTTGGCTTAGACACACTTGAATGTAAAGGAAAGTGAACTCTTTCCATGCTACCATAGTGGGATCTCCTCTGATGTCTCAGATAGGCTCTACTCTTCAATGAAGAAAGGGGCAGCCCTTCCCTGAAACCTGGATGTTAGGCTGGGTTGAGATGACAGGAAGAAATTATCCTGTATGATGTATGAACCCACTGGAAGCACAAAGAGAGAATCAAATTCCAAGTTACCAATTCGGCTTCCAAGAGTAGAATCTGCAGGGCCCTGGGTATCTACTAAAAGTCAAATCTGGACACTAGTTTTTGGAAGAAGGTGCCCCATATTATTTTTTGTCATTGCAGTCATCATAAACTTAACTAATAAAAATACTAGTCCATCATAGAAGAGGGGGTTCATAAAATCCTCAGCCTGTCATAAAGTAAGAAAAATGATTCACAGCCAGTTGCTGAGAAACAGATTCAAGAGTGATACTGGCTGTGCAAGTTCTGCAAACACAATTCCCTACATTTCAAATGTGACTTATGGGTCAATTCACATCATTCAGTTTGAGTCTAACCCAGACAAGTACTATGCTCAGTACAGCCCCCCTTTCTTGAATTCAAACTTGAGAGTTAGTCTTTTAGCTCTTTTTTTGTGATAGTCATCAACTGCTGGCAAGGAGACCCTCTGTCTTCAAAAAGTAGGCCTGTGGTTCTGAAACAAAGTCATCTGGAGAAACTACTTGGTCCTCTGCTTTATCTCCAGATACAGAAATTAGGGATAAGCACTTTCAGCCAAGAAAATGTATGAAGACGAGCACTCTCTGTAGTAGCCTTTAGTTGACCAGCAACTGCATCATGTATCCATCATGNTTATCTCCAGATACAGAAATTAGGGATAAGCACTTTCAGCCAAGAAAATGTATGAAGACGAGCACTCTCTGTAGTAGCCTTTAGTTGACCAGCAACTGCATCATGTATCCACCTAAGACCATTTGTTTGAATTGTGGTGTTTCCCAACATTGTCCAAAGAAGAGAAAAAAAAGGAGGGCAAAATTAAAGTCTCTCAAAGTCAGTCTTCCAAGGGAAAGCATAAACACATCAGTAATAAAGGACATTAAAGAACAAATAGTAGCAAATGTCCCATGTGGCACTGGCTGGGAAGTAAGTTAGGCAAGACAGTCATTGGTACTGGCCAACCTCTAGTGCCTCTGGGTTATGGGTTACAAAATAATTCACAAGCTGCTCCAAAAGCTCCTTGACAACCATTGAGTCTCTTAAATCCACGAAGTGCCTCTGGCCAGCCAGTTTCCTGTGGAAGCAGCCAGCATCCAAAGAGCTTCTCCTTCTCCAACACATTTTAAATTAGAACAGTAGATTAATCACATCAAGGAGAAAAAGGCAAGTTCTTCTTGTTTACAACTGGTCTCAGAGCATAGAGAAATTCTGTGTTCTAGCTGCAATATGAGAGAAGAGAAAGCCCTACAATCTCACTACAGGTCAGATGCACCACACATACAGCATTGTATAAGTGCCAGAATGAATATCAAGGGCAATAATAAAAATGGTGACTGTAAAAATTCTTCAAAGCCCTTTATCCCAACCCATGTATATGATACATGGCACAGAGAGCAAAGGGAGAATATAAAATGTATGGAAAAGACTACAGGGCTTAGGAAACATATATTCACCCAAACCATGCTCCTAGAGTTGAAGGAAATTCATGGTATAAGGGACAGTAGTAATACTTGCTCAGTCCCTGTAGGGAAGGCCAAACCTTGGTAAATCTAGCCCTTTAAGTTTACAAATAAATTCAAGTCTTGATGAAAGGCTTGAACAAGTATCTTTTAAGGCACTAAGGTCCAAGCTTAAACTAGGGCAGGTTGTTTCCATCAGTAATGGGTGGACAACCTGGCAATGCAGATGTGCAAGTGAGACCTTATTAAGGCAGTCAACATCCTTCCAACACTGTGATCCTCCTGTTTGGGAGACAGGCTCAATGGGGACAAAAGGAAGCAACTGCCCCAACTAGGCTGAGCAGCCAGGCAGAGGCAACAAACATTGTCTCTAGAAAGCAGATGCTGTGCCTCCCCACACCAGACTCCCAAGGGACTGGATCAGATGATCTCCAGAGGCCTCTTCCAACCTAAATTATTCTACTATCTTGTGACTTTACAACTCTGTGAAAATTGGAGCCTTTCTCTGGTAACTGGTGTGCAAAGGACCAGCATTCTACAGACTGAGCTCCTTGCAGTGCCAGGGCACTTAACAAAGTGAACACCTGGTATCTCTCTTTATAGACTGGGAATATACTATTTACTGAAAAAAATCTGCTGTTTGCAATAGAAACGAACCACAGCCCATTGCAAACCTATGTCTCCAAATCACAGCAAGAAAAAAAATGTGTTATGTATGGCTTCCACGGGCACAAGTCATAGATTCTTCAGAGCTGCAAATCTAAGGAGAAGCTGCTTTATCTGTTTTATTGTTGGTTTATTGCTGGTTGTCTGTTCAATCAAAAGCAGCCATCCCAACCTACACAGTAGAAAAACTAAGAGGAGTCCAGTGGGAATCGTTGCTCTTTCAGTACTGACATCAAATTATTATGCTTTTTCCACTGTGGGAACTTGCTCTGTCCTGCAAGAGAAAATAAAAGATTCAGGAACAAGGAGTGATGAATAGAAATCGTATGCTTTCCTACATACACACATCCCACAGAAGGGGAAAATGTGCAAAATACAGCCCCTTCAGAAGACTCCCACCTGGCAAAATTTGGCATATTATGTGATAAGAGACACTTAACATTTTTTTATTTAAAAGAATCTTCATTTCTCAAGGGGGAATACACTGTCTAACTTGTAGACTAGCAATTGGATATGACGTTTTTCACACTTAGGTTGCCACCTGAAATCTAGTCCCAGTATAAACTGATGAGCTGTGAACAACAGCTGTTCATTGCCCATATAATGCATGTTCAGTTCTCAGGCACCCCAACAAGTGAGTCATCTTCTTCCACTTGTCTTGGAGAATGACACATATCTCCCATGCCACCCATAACCATAAAGTCCACTTCATGTAGCTTTAGGGATCTTACCTAGATGCTTTTCCATATGAATTGTCTTAAAAAATATCACCAAGATACACTAAAAATTAACTGTTGAAGATTGATAATAGGAGAATCGGGCACATCATAAAAGAAATCAGACATAAACCAACACCAGAGATGGTTGCGGAGAGGTATTCAGTACTGCTGCCCGGTCTGGAAGTGCTTTCTCCCCAGTCAGTGCTGGAGAACAGCTATTTTAACACCAACATATACACAGAACCCCAAAAGTCAGAGGATGCAATATGTCACCCTGTAGGGGACCTACTTCTACAGCCATGCAACACATGTCTCAAGGCAGGGAACCCAACAACCAAGCTGCAGAGAGCACCCCCTGCTCCTTGGCCCCTGTTTGAAATAAAACAGGCTATAGAAAGTAAGAAACATTTACTCTCACTCTCCAAACCCCACTTTTTCCCTTGGATGAGGAAGCAAAAAGGCAGCTGGACTCACCGAGCGGGTCCCTGCACCACCTTTGTGCTTCTTGTCCTGACCTGGGATGATTTCTAATGAGCGATAACTGGGGGGTTTATCTTCTGGCCATTCCCGAGACCGGTTCCTCCGCTTGCGGTTTGTCGCTGGGAGATGGACTGGCTCTTCTGAGGAGCTCCACGACCCCCTGCGAGAAGGGGGAGAGTAGCTGTGCCGCCGCTGACCTGAGTTACTGCTCCTCCCAGTGTGCTGCTCATATTCTCGCCTCCCTGTGGGCTCCTGTTTCCCGCCACGGTGGTGATTGAAGCGCTCCTTGGTCTCCTCTGGATAGAAACTGCTGCTGCTGCTCTTGCCCCTCTCAGCCTGGCGTGGGGGTGACACATCCCGCCTGGAGTACTGGGGCCTGCCATTGTAGCCACCTGTCCTCTGCCTCTGAGGATGATCTTCTCGCTGCCTGTCCCAGTGCTCCTGGCTGTAGCTGGAATGAGAATCCCCACTGGAAGGCAAGGGATACCTCCGGTTTTCCCTTCTGTCCTCTGCTGCAGAGTCCCAGGGTCTGGAGGCACGGGCAGTTCTTTGTGGCCGTGAGGAGTTGCTGCTCCCATGGACAGAGGGGATGTGATCAGCAAGAGGAGGTGGCATGATGTCAGAGCCCAGGGAGGACAGCAAGCTGGGCTGCACAGTCTGCCACTGGTGAGAGGGTGGCCGGAGGTGTGACGTGTTCAGGTTTTGGATTTCAGACTCCAGATAGTCCAAAACACCGTTGTTATGAGAAAATTGAGCTTGTGGCTGCATCAATGGAAGACTGTTCTGCAGAGACACATCTAAGGATAAAAGCACAGGAGAATGAAACCTGTCAAGAGGAACCAATGAAGAGAGGGCCCTTCCACACTCACAATCCTGGCTGAGTCCCTTCTCTTCTCCTGCTCCTCCTCGCTGCAAGAGCTGCATGATTCTCAAGCACCACAACCAGCACATCCAGACCAAACAAGGTAAGGTAAGGTAAGGTAGTAAGCTGCATTTCCTTAAGAAGACCCAGCGTATTCTGTCTTAAATCATGGTGGCTCAGTCACTGGATCTTTCTGAGGAAAACTGGTGCCCTGGCTAGGAAAAATGGTAACTGTAGATTTAACTAGTGGGCTAAAGAAGTATATACTCAAACATCTTGAATCTAGCTTTTAAGATGTTTGCAAATGGTTTCTTCAAACAACAGGTAAAACTCAGACACAGAGTAAATCTGTGACTACAGCACAGTGATGAAAAACTGATTTCAGAAAAAATAGNTTTGAATTCCTGTCAGCACCTCCATAGAACATGTTGGGTGATATCCAGGGAGCAAGTGCTTGAGCCCGCTTCATGAACCGATGCCGTTCCAGTACTGTAAAAGAAGAAGAAAGCTTACAGCAGCTGTACAGAGAGCACAGCTTGCAGGTCACCTACCACTTTGCTTGTTAGGCTGTAGCCTATGGATACAGAAATTCACAAAATGAAAATCTCCTTCATCCTATGACAAAGGTAAAACAGAGCACATGAAATTCCAATACCAAGTTGCACATCTTCACAAAGATACATAAACAGAAGAAGAGGCTTCATGCCTAACATTCAGGGTACAGTTCCAGCAATGGGGAACAAATAACACTATGATTAAGTATGAAGCACATAATCAGGTGTAAGACTTCTACCAGCCCTGTCATTATACTTGTGGAAAGGCATGAAATAATCTCACATACAGCCAGATGTACCACAGTTTTCTCTCTCTCAAAACTTTTTCAGCTCATCATTGGTCCTTTCCCCTTTTAGCTTTGATTCACAGCTAAACAAGATCTTTGCCACCTTCATGTGGGTTTTGTCCAGATCGTATTTTCCACTCTATACTCCATCATTTACACAAATAGGGCACTCAGAGGTGCAATATCCAGCTTCTCCCTTTCCAGTTTTTACCTATTCTTGTTGTCTCTCTATGTAATTTACCTCAGCATGACTTCTAAAATTAAATCTCTTAGTACAGTGTGGTGAAACTGGTGAACAAAATTTTCTGTTTTGAACAACAATGTCCAGTGTGCCAAAAGAACAAACTCGGTGGAAATTTCTCTCCCTCACTGGTTTTCCAACACCATTTCCAGACTCCTATTCATGCAGTCAGGCTCCATTCACTTTTTTCAGCATTTCTATCTCACCCCCTCTACATACACAACCCTACCATCCCTGCCTTCAAAACCATAGCTCATCACTGCCTCTTTTGGGGGAATACCTAAAAACATCTTACAGAAACTTACTACTTCTACCACAATCAAAACTTAGGTTTACAAGCAAGTAAATTCTGCAAGTCCCAGACCTTACAAAGCCTGGTTTGTCTGTTTACTGGGTAAAGCTTTTCTGCAGTGGAGCCTTTGCAAAATTTCTCTTATATGGCTTCCCTGGAGTTTCAGAAGTGACAAGACTTTTACTGCAGCCTCATCTCTGGTCAGGCATGAACAGAATATTCCTGGCTGTACAGTTCAGGAAACAGATAGGAACATAATTGCCTTTGAAACTTTTGCTCCTCTAATAAATCTGGCTGAAGTTGGCTGATTAAATTAAAAGCTATTGGAGAGAAAGAGATACATAGGGAATAGACAGGTCAACTGCAAAAGATTTGCTTCTTTAAGAAACCAGGCTACAGCTAAGCTCCAATTAATTCTGTCCCCTGGGTTCATTGTTGCAGGGAGCATTTAGACTGTACATTCTCTGGGACTGAGCTTCCCATTTCAGGTAGCACTCTAGTTATTAAACATGTCCTCCTTTAGCTGTTCCTCTGAATTTGTACACTTGCAGCACAACAGGGACTGACCACGTTTCTCAACACATGCTTCCCTTTCCCCCCTGAGTCATGCAGCATCACTTCAGACTCCCTCCTCAGTCAGGCTCCAAGAGAGAACCAAAGCTGGAAACTTCAGGGGTTTTAATTCTAGTCCTCTGATATATCTTCAAAGCTCTGTGGCCTGAGGTAGCAGCTTTCAAGCACTTATGTCATACTTGTTTTACTTTTTTTTTTTTTGTCTCAAGAGATTTCCCTCCAGTTTAGGTTTCAGACTTAGAGAAAGAAAGAAGACAAAGAAAAAGGATAAAAAGAAGGGAAAGCCCTTATATCTCCCTTTCTCATTCCTCCAGTCATGATCTTGAGAACCTCCTAGAATCTGCTGAGTGCATGTCCCTGGGTTTTGACCATGGTCTTTGCCTGAGGAATAAGAGGTCCAGCAGCAGTGGCACACCTACTTAGGGTTCCCGCCTTAAGGCATGAAGGCAGTCAGACCAAAATCATCATGTCCCTGTAATTCTCTGATCTCTCCCTACAGCTGAACAAATGCAGAATTACTCTTGGACTTCCTTCACTACCTTCAGCCTTTCTTCCCTCCCCAGATACTTTGCCTTCCAGTTTGAATCTGATACATACTCTGGTTCCATATGTGCAAAATGGAAGTAGAGTTATAAATCTTGTTAAAGTGAACATATTTATTTGAAAAAGATCAGATTCACCCCAATTCCAAAACTTGTATCTGCTGTAAAACTTCGGCAGAATGTTACGTTGTTCACTCCACTTACTCCCTGTTGAGAAAGGCTGTTCTTCACCTTACAGACAGACCTTACAGATGCTGGGCCAATTATCCAATTATAAAAAAAATATTTTCCAACCAGGTCAGACTCAGTTGCAAGTATATTCTATTTTACACCAATTCATTATTAGAAGAAGCCCACAGTAGAAAAGGAACTAATGGAAACGGAAGGAGGTCATATGTATATTTACCTTGATGGGCTTTTCTCAGAGCCTTCCATGGGGAATGTAATTGGCTTGCTCCTGGGGCATGTTTAATATTTCTGTACACCGATCCTGAATTACTCAAACAATGCACTTCTTTTATTGCTAGGTTCAAAACCACGGTAGTTAATGACATGATTCACAGCGTCGGGATTACCTTGCCTCAGTGGCATCGGTGATTTTCTCAGCAGATCTAGGCTGTCCTCTAGTGGCCAACAATTGAAAAGAAACGACCCACAGTCTGCTCACACTTTAATTGTAAAGCAGGTGAGGATTTCTGCCTTCTCTCTGCTGTATGGAACAGTTATTCCTCAGGACTCTTTTTAAGATGTCATCTGAACCTATCTTCTTCTGTTTTTTAAGGCCTCCTGCTCAGTTCTTGGAGTAAAAAAAAAAAAGGAAGTCAGAGGCAGGATGAAGTGAAGAGAAGGTGTGTTAAAGGAGGGGAACAGGCACAAGGATCCTTTGCAAAGTGCACGAAGAGGGCAGGCAGTTGGGATGGAAGTTACAGCCAGAGAACCCAGCAGCCAGTCAAGGAGGCTGGTCTTGTCTGTACCTTCTCTCATAAACAGAGAGAGGTTTTGAGAACCCCACAAGAATTTCTCCTCCTCAACAGGAGATGGGAAAAAACAGCAGCAGTCTGGACTGAGCTATAATCTACAGCACTGAAAAACAGAAAAGAGCTCACACAAATTCCGAATCCCATTTTTGTTAAGAACCAGGAATTCTGCAGGTGTGAATTTTTCATATCCATCACCTCTCCCTCCCTTCATGGAAACTAATTTTTCTGCCAAATTTCCATAGCCTCCTCAACAACATTTCACTTGACAACCTGTAAAGCCCTCCAAAAGTGTTTTGTTTTGTTTATAGCAGTAAGAGGGATGTTCTGTTCAGTCTTTGCAAGGGCTAAACAAATTAGGCTTAAACCTAAAACTCTCATAGCTTACTAACACCCAAGATACATCAAATAGCTCTTTGGAAGGTAGAGAATCCAGAAACACAGGTCCTTGTTCATAAATCCTCTCCTTGTAGCATCTGGGGAAGAATACGGTGATTTCAATTATAAATAAACTTATTTGTTGTATTTTGTTCCTGTCAGACTGTGTAAGCTGCAGAGGGACTAGTCCACCATGCTGCTAAGGTCCATTTACAGCAATGCAGAGGTTACATGACCTTAGCAGCTAAAATTCAAATGGTATCCTTATTATAAAAACAGGGTCTTGCTGCAGAAACTTTATTTCTGCTAAAGCCAAACACAAGAAAGTTTCTTTTAACCCTCAAAAATGCATTTGTACAGTTGACTACTAAGGGGGATCACCTTTCTCCTCTTTCTTCTCACTTCCTTCCCCAGAGAAAAACAAATACAACCATTTTTTCGTGGAAGGTTCAGCTCTGAAGAAAACATGAAGACAGAAAATTCCATTTTTTACACAATTCCTCTCAGAGCAACATACTTGAAGGTTAGGCTAGTCTGGAGAGTAGTATAAAGGCATTAGCTTGCAATCCTCACTTGCACAGGCAAATGAACCACAGGACAGGGAAGAAAAGTCTTGGGCTACTCACACAAGGGAGTTGATCATGCCCTGGATGATGAGATAAGCTGGTGACAAGATGTGAGTGAGGAAGAACTTAGGAAATTTGGACACAGAGGAGCGAGGTGGGTTCTGTGTATCAGTTCCCCTCCTCTAAACTCAGATAAGCTGGTCATGGAGGTCACATTGGCCAAAGAAATGCCTCAGTTTCTATGGATGCTGAGCAGAAAGGAGAAAGTGGAGCCCAGCAAACTCCAAGTGAAGCTTTTGTATTGACAGAAGCCATAAATGAATGTACATTTGCTCGAAGCTCACCTTCCTGATTACAGCAGCATCGTGTGGGACAGCAGCCACACTGGACATGGCAGCAGCAGTACTGGGGGCAGCACTGGCACCAGCATATTCCAATCAGCAGAAGGAGGAGGAGGCCACCAAGAATGATGAGGAGTACTGTGAGCCAGTCTACAGGAAAAAGGGAGAGAGACAAAGGATTGATCCTGATGTATCTGGCCATGGTAAGTTACTGAGTGCCTCTCCACTGCTGGAGACATCTTGAGGTGGGGAAGAAGAGAACAGAAGGAGGTATCTTGCCACCCAGGCAACAAACCACAGGTACTTACGGAGAACAATCAGCTTCACTTCTTTGTCTGCATCGCCTGAGGTATCTCCTGGTGCTTCCACAGTGCAGTAGTACACGCCGTGGTCCCACCACATGACCTCACTAATGACAAGGTCTGCTCCTGTGGGAGAAGGGACTGAGAGGTCAGTGGGCTATTTGGGACTGACAGACACTGCTTTCAGTCCCCCTCAAAAAGGGCCCTCTTCCTGCAGGTGAGACGAAATATTGCGTCTACCCTCTTCCCAAGCATAGCCATCACCATCAAGCAATCACATTTGAGTCCACTGAGAATTCCTATAAACAATTCTCAGTGCTAGTCCCTTTTTAGTGTGTTGCTGGAAGGCAACACTACTTACAAGCAGGACTAGTTCTGTGTGGAGTGAAATAACCAGCATGCTGCTGGGTAATGAATGTTAACAGACACCAGCTGCTGCCAACTGCCAGCTCTACTGGTTTTGGAACACAGTTCACTATCTCTCATAGGTCAGCCATCCCAATAGCTCTTCTGGCAGGAGCTACAGCTATTGCTCCAGGAACAGCAGGAAGCATATAATACACTTGAACAATTATGCAGTACTTCTTAAAAGAATGAACTATTTTCTAGCCTCTGGGCTCCTCAGCTTTTGTGCTCTTCAGTAAAACGCTCAGGCATCCCCAGGGTGCCTCCAACACCCTTGGGCCAGCTGGGGACAGAGCCCTTCACAAGCTCTTATTCCACTGCCACCTCACAGAACACAGATTCTGTTAGATTACGTTAGCAACGTTTATGCTTCTCTTTGCAGACCCAGATATTGGGCAGCTACTGAGTTCAGTGCCTGCCTGGGAGGTCAAGTCACTTACGGTTCTGAATGGTGATCTTTCTTTGCTGGTAGTCGGTGCCCAGCACAGGGTCCTTCTGCCCGTATTTCTGGATGACAATGCGCACCTTCCGCTGGCTGTCATTGCAGTCGTTAGACGGGTCCTGGCCAAGAGCTAAACCAGCCTGGTACGCTACAAACACACAACAGCAAAAGTCATTTCAAAGGACTGAATTTCTATCCCCTTGCGAGCAGTACAGAAACTCCTGAGTGTGTGTGTGCATTTGCCTTGGTTTAATAATATAAAGCATGGCTTCAAGCCAGCAAGGACAAGTCATTTTAGAGTACTCAAAAACAAACAAAGGCAGAGCCACAGGAATGGCAGAGATTTTGAGAATGCAGCAGCTGCAAAGGAGATCCCTCCCTGTACTCACAACTGAAAGAACAACAGTGGAAAGAAGCTAATGGTGGTAGGATGGAGGGCAGCTTCCAGTATGAAGATAAACTGCAGGGAAAAAAGTCATAAAACATGAAGGCATACTGAAATTAAAAGTGTGTTTATCTACTAGACAAAATCTCCATACATACATGAACTCCTGTAGGGATTGTCTCCCTTCCCCTCCTGTATCCTATTAGATGTTGTGGAGCTTATAAAGACAGAAAATAATGCATCACCTGATTCTAGCTAAGGATTAAGTATAGAGACACCCAATAGAACTAATGGAGGACTAGAGGCAATTTCTCTGCAATATTCTTTTGACAGACTCACGTTACAAAGTAACAATGAACTGCCAGGTGTTTGGGAGCTGACATTGGGGAAACAAATGATTCAGTCAGCGTTGTCTGCAAAGGGCTTATGATGAAGAAAGGACAAAGCTTGTCAAAGTCTCTTCTACTGATGTACCTATTACAGACCATGAACAGCAGATCCAACTACACAGACACCATGACCTTCATGCTTTCTGTCCCTGTTGAGGCCTATTAGTTTGAGCCTGGGCTAAAAGCACTCACATTATTCTGGAATCAGCTGAGCCAGGGACCTGCCTGCTTTACCAAGACAACTTGGTAAAACGCCTACCCAACCCATCCAGACTGTATAAAGGAGAGTTTGGGCACCAAGTTCTGAGTTCTGAACTAGGCATACAGTTAAGCCAAGGTTGGCCACTTAAACATACTGCATGGTTTATAAAGAATAGAACAGAACAGAATAGTTCAGTCAGAAGGGACCTACAAAGGTCATCTAATCCAACTGTCTGATCACTTCAGATCCTAAAGTATATTAAGGGCCCTGTCCAAATGCCTCTTAAACACTGACAAGCCTGGGGCATCAACAATCTCTCTCAGAACACTCTTCCAGTGCTTGACCACCCTTTCATTAAAGAAATGCTCCCTAGTGTCCAGTCTGAACTTTCTCTGATGTAGCTTTGGACCATTCACATACATCCTATCACTGGATAAAAGGGAGAAGAGATCAGAACTTCCCTCTCTATTTTCCCTCCTCAAGAAGCTGTAGAGAAAAAAGGAGGTCACCCCTCCTTTTTTCTGAACTAGATAAGCCCAAAGTCCTTAGCCACTCATCACAGGACGTGTGTTCCAGCCCTTTAAACAGGTTTGCTGCCCTCCTCTAGATGCATTAAAGTACCTTAATATCATTAAATTCTGGGACCCAGAAGTGCACACAATACTTAAGGTACACCAACATTAAATATAATGAGATCATCACCTCTTTTGGTCAGCTGGTTACACTGTGTTTGGTGCACCCTGGAAGGCAGTTTTTGCTCCTGAATTAAGATTGCCCACACCAGAATGTCTGCACATGATGTCCTCCCACTGGTACTAAATGTTATTTCTTAAAGTGTTTCTGCCCTCCAAAATAGATGCATTTCTTCTGCTTCCTAAGATCAGAAGCATCTGGTCATAGATATTTAGCTCCAACCACTGGGTCCCCCATGTAATCATAAAGTCCACTCATTGCAGGGCCCTTGCTTTCAAACATGCTGACACATAAGATGGGGCTGCCAAGATTGACTTGTGTCAAACATGGCTGAGCTGCTCTGCCTTCTGAGTTGATGACAAGAAGGAAAAATGAACTGCTTTGGCTGGGATCTCTACAGTCTTGTATTATAAGGCTTTGACATTTCAAAAGAAATCACAGGCATGACCTACTTTTTCCTTGGAGCATAGGGAAAATACCACTGCCTGGTTTCTGAACAGGAAGGGGTCAAAGCCTGTATTACCCAGTAAGTCCACCTTCCCCTTCCTTTCCACTTGAAGAGGGATTCCTCTTCAAGCCCAACACTTACAGACTGAGTAGTAATCAAAGACAGGATCCTTGCAGAAGGATTTGAAGCGCCAGGTCACCACCACGTCCTGCAGCTGAGCTGAGGTGCTGTAGTCACACCGCAGGATGACTGTGGCAAACAAGGTGGTGTAACGCTCAACATCCTGCACTGTCACCAGGAGGGAGAGGCAACCTGCAAACAAGAACACACAAGACCGTCAGCCCACAGACTCAGACCTCACACAAAACCAGCTGCTCCACACCAGACCAGTGACTGAAGCACATGTCCCTCAGCCTCCTCCAGGACCTGTACCCACAGATCTCCCCTCCTCAGGTGAAGCCATCCAGGGTTACAAGCTCTGGTAAGAATGTTGAGTCCCATCCTTCCCTGAAGGCAGATTCTTTGGCTCGCCCTGTGGACCGAATTATTTTCTTCAAAGCAATTACAAGTAGCCATTATGAAGCACATCACTCTGTGTTTGTCTTCTACATAGGGAAAACTGTCTCTCCAAGCTGAGGGAGACAATTTGTTGGGCCCAGAAGCACACGGGATGGGACTGCCTCGGCTTTTAATCCTAACCAGAAAAGTTGTGCATTGCCAGCCATTCATATAAACTCCAAGTTAATTTTATTGAGGATTCACTAAAACAGTCATCAGGATGTTACCTAGTGGCGACCAGGATTAAGACAATACAGCTTTCAGGCTGTAGCATTGTAGTTAATCTCTTTACTGCCACTTCAGAAGTGCACACATCAATTACCCTTTTTTCCCTTTTTTATGAAACTATTGTTATGTATCTTAGCACTTTTCCTAATAACCTCTACAGCATTTTCTATCTAGGCAGCTGCACACAATGAAGAGGGGTTTAGAAAGTTTCACATAAGCTATGCTTTATTTTAGCCATACTCCAGGAGACATCTCTATCTTATTTAAACTTTGATAATACAGTAAGTTGTGCTTGTCATTAACAATAGTGAAGTTATCACCAGTTGCTTTTGATAAGGGAATACAAACAGTGTAGAGCAAGTGTGGGATGCCCTCTCTGGAATACATGCCAGAGAACAGGGTAGTGATTGCAGTGCTGTGCTGGTTGCTTCTTAACTGGGAAGCACAAGAGCAAAAAACACAGGAAGGGGAAGGGGGAGGCTTGAAAGGTACCAACTGACAGGTCTCCATGAACCAACACTCGATTTTTATTGTATATTCAAAAGACTTTCCCTCTACAATGTGTTTTCAGGATGAAGAGTAAAGGAACAAGTTGCTAATGCTATGTAGTAACACCTAGATCACAGCTGCAAGCCTTGTTCTTAGTCAAGGATCAAGCAGTGTCCTCTCAGGCTGCACCACCATACTACTTTCCAGGTAAATACGAGTTCACACAGTTTCCACACGGTGGAAAACAGGCTGTCTCCACAAGTAATTCTGCAGTAGGGTATTGTCAATTGAGTACATCTCAGTTTCTGGTCTGAAATGGACTTCTGGTCAGCCAACTGAAAGCACAGGCAGAACAAACTCATTTTCCTTAAAAGTACCACACAAACACAGAGAGGACCAGGGCAAACCCTGAATCCAAGGCTTTTCTGTAAAATAAAATATACACATATGCACTTAAACAGAAATACCAGCTGTGCAAACCTCTGAGAAAAACAAGTTCTTACAATGCTGTAGCAAAGCAAGGTCCAGACTGCTGATAGGTAGTTACAGTTTCTCTTACTTAAAAGCATTGTAGTTCAATCTTGTTTCAGTCACATCTTGTTTCAGCTTTCATTGTTAAACAGCTGACCCAGAAAATCACAAGAAATCAACCCAAAATTCAGACCCTCAAGGCAAAACCTTGATCTCAGTGCCAATCAAATGAAATCCCTTATGAATTCTGACTTGTTGAGGCTCATGGGAACATTTTCCATGGGTAGTATCTCTCTGGCAAGAATAAACCACTCAAAATTACTACGTGCTTTTCACTTTCAGAAACCAAATCTCTATGGAAAGGAACCCTTCTCATTACCTCCATTATCCAAGAGTCAGGAGTTGAAAGAAGTTCTTTCTTTTCTAAAGAGGTTGAAAACATACTGTCCCCACTGGAGGACAGTCAGATGTCTCTGCACATCTGATGTTTCATATCAGCCTTCTCTAAGAAAACTCAAAAGTTGTGAAATTAAGGTTGGTTCCTAAACTTGGGACTGCATTACTCCACTGAAGGCTGCTTTCCTCCTTATCCTGGTTGGAAAGAACAAATCTGGACAACACCAGCCTAGGAAGTTTTGGCTACCTCAGGCCTATGACTTTTTGGTGAAGCCATGACCCTTCAAAGCCAGTGAGGCCAAATTTTAGCCACAGTATCACCCAGAAACATGGCTGTAGAGCAAAACAATGAACAAGCATACATAATTTTGCTTCTTTCACTCCTTCTCTGTGAAAAGCTAAACTTCGGTACTTGAAGCCAGACCATCAGCCAAGTCCTAGGCACCCAAGAAGCAAAATGATCATTTTAATTCCAACAGGAGGTTGGAATGTCAGGCAACTCGTAAAGTTTGGCAGAAAGAACTCTGCTTGCTGAAGGCCGTCCCTGGGCACGGGGATGAACTCTCGGTACCCACAGCGGCAAATAACCTGCAGGTGAGGAGGCACTGCGGGTACCCCAGACCCCCAAAGGGGCCGAGCCAGCAGCCAAGGCTGGAGCGGGGATTGCAACAGGTCAAAGCGGGGGGGTCCCTGCGTGTCCCTGCCCCGCGCCCAGCTCCCAGCCCAGCTGCCCCACGCGACCGATACTGGAGCCTGCCAGGAAGCAGGAGGCCACTTCCTCCTAAGAGAGCGGCCAGCCGCACCTTCGGGACACCGAAACTCCTCTCTCCGCCTGGCTTCGGACCGAGCCCGGGAGAGCCCCGCGCCCCTGCCGGGCGGGGAAGGGTCACCGCGGGGGGAGCAGCGCTCGCCCGGCCCCGGCCGCCCCCTCTCTCCCTTCGCCGCGACCCCGCACCACCTGAACCGCGGGCGAAACCCGAGGGCGCCTCCCGGGTCCCGGCCCTGCGCCGCGGGGGTGTCCCGGGGCAGGGCGGGGCGGGATCCCCGAGTTTGCCGGGAGCCCACGGCCGCACTCACCGGCCGGCAGCCAG
Source organism: Neodrepanis coruscans (assembly GCA_013400695.1). Classification (NCBI taxonomy): domain Eukaryota; kingdom Metazoa; phylum Chordata; class Aves; order Passeriformes; family Philepittidae; genus Neodrepanis; species Neodrepanis coruscans. The sequence continues at coordinate 17,389 of VYZS01078489.1, read as the reverse complement.
GCCAGCAGCGCCCACCGGCAGCACCCGCATGGGGCCATGGCGCGCTCTCCTCCTCCTCCTCCTCCTCCTTCTCCCTCTCCTCCGCCGCCGCCCGGGGCCGTCGCGCCCACTGCCCCTCCTCTTCCGTGGCACCTGTCCCTGGGCCGGGCGCTGCCGCCGGCTGCAGTCCCCACCCTCCCTACCTGCAGCCTCCGCCGGAAAGCCTGGCAAAAATAACAGCCGCCAGCTTCAGGAGCCGATTTAAATATATAAAATGTAAAAAAACCCCCATGGTCTATTCCACAATGCATGTTTATAATATAAATGTAAAATGGAAAAAAGTTACAATATGTGTAACGTGCACACAGGTGTATGGGAAGTTACGGGCNGGGGGCCGCAGGTTCCGTTGGCCCGGTCCCGGCAGTCCCGCCCCAGATGCTCCCGCTGCTGCCGGGCCGTGGCCGCATCGCGCTCCCCGCGGGTCCCCGCCGTGCCAGGCGCCCTCCCCGCGGCCCCTCTGGGGCTCCCTCCCTTGCTCTCCTTTGGGAGCGCCAGGTGTCCTCTGCCTGCCCCTTGGCTCTCTGCCGCAGGACAGGAGTGAATGTCCTGCAGCAGGGAGAGACCATCCCAGACTTCATTTGAAATGTGGGACTTGTTGGTTTTGCTTTACCACGTGCGAGGCAGTTATTTTTTATTATCTGTTGCATCTGTGGCACTGTTCTCATAGTCATTTTTATGATTTTGCTTTCTACTCTCAAGTTAATAAGTAACTGGTGATGTCACCTGCTCTGGTCTCTGCTTAATGAAAACCTGGTAACCTTTATTCACCGGGCGGGCTCGAAACTTTTGCTTGCATGAGACAGAGCTAGGATAGCTGGGTGATAGAGAAGGCTACTTCAGGTGTAAATTACAAATTAGAGTTTATTTCTCAAAATTTTATCCTAAAATATTTTGAATGTGTTCAGCACAGCAATAGTGAGGTTCTAAACAAGGCTCTCCAGTCCACTTCTTTTCTCTGGTGGGGAGGAAAAAGAGACTGATAAAGACGATGTGTCTAGATACTGCTTTGTACCTGCACCTTTGCTGTCTCAGTCTCTGACTAGTAAATGACTTACAAACTTAACTGTTGTGAGAATTCTTATTCTCCTTGCTCTCAAGTCTTCTAGCTGTTGTAAAAGACAGTAATGTTCTCTAGTACAAAATTTTTTCCTTGGGATCATGTTTGCTTGCCTAGAACTGAACTTTCATTACTAATTCTGTAGTAATGCTGGTGGATAATGATTAACAGACAGCACTGGTCAGCTATGCCTGATTTACAATTAGATATTTTTCTTTGTGTATAAAANGCAGCGCCCACCGGCAGCACCCGCATGGGGCCATGGCGCGCTCTCCTCCTCCTCCTCCTCCTCCTTCTCCCTCTCCTCCGCCGCCGCCCGGGGACGTCGCGCCCACTGCCCCTCCTCTTCCGTGGCACCTGTCCCTGGGCCGGGCGCTGCCGCCGGCTGCAGTCCCCACCCTCCCTACCTGCAGCCTCCGCCGGAAAGCCTGGCAAAAATAACAGCCGCCAGCTTCAGGAGCCGATTTAAATATATAAAATGTAAAAAAACCCCCATGGTCTATTCCACAATGCATGTTTATAATATAAATGTAAAATGGAAAAAAGTTACAATATGTGTAACGTGCACACAGGTGTATGGGAAGTTACGGGCACGGACACGGAGTTTGGCCCGCGCTGCGTCCTACGGGCGGGAAGAACGCCCGGGGAATTCGTTCCACTGTCCCGCTGAGCTTTTGGAAGGACCGCAACTGCGGCCAAAACAGAGGCTACTTTAAAAAAACCCCACCCAACACCACCCCCCAAA
>VYZS01078488.1:0-56192 GCA_013400695.1 Neodrepanis coruscans | reverse complement strand
AAAAAAAGAGAGAAAAAAAAAGCCCAAGTACTCACACACACTTTGAGATTGACTGTCAAATCATTTCACATCTGTACCTAAAGCAAACAGACATAATGCTAACAGCTTGCTGGAGCTCAGAAATGCCACCCACTAATCAGTCCACCTGTGGAATTCTCAGTCCATCTTGCAAGTCGTGTACCCGATTGCCAAGACGCCTGACAAGAAAATGTATATTAAAATGTTGAGTAAGACTAGAAATACAATGTGGTGTAGTATAAACAGAATGCACTTGCTGGGCGGGAAAACAGAGATGCTTTTTAATTCCTCTCGCTATGACCCGGTGCCGCTCGCTACTGCCTTCATCGGAGCTGGATGGTGGGGACTACTTACCGCCCGAAAGGCATGTTCACCTCCTGTGCATGATTGTGTCTCCCTCTGCTTTTGTGCCAAATTAATAAATAACTAACTAAATAACTACCCCCTCCCCAAAGCCTTTATCCATCTTAATTACTTTACTTTTTTTTTTTTTTTGCACGTGGATATAATTAACAATTGCTTAAATATAGGCATTGTCAAGATAAGTCTTGGCAAAAAATTAGTGAGAAATAATCTCTCCTGTGTAATGAATGCACCCTTTGGGGTAAAACAAAGAAGTAATTCACAGGAATGGTTTGTTGAGATGGTGCGTTGAGGGAGCACAAATTCTTCCAGGTTAAATTACATCAAAGATTACAGCACCGAACTGCCAGTCACTGTTTAACGTGCTGGCAAAATGATCATTTTGCTCTTTTCATCTCCAAAAGGAATACAAAGGAATGAAAGGAGAAAGTTTACTGGGATTGTAAGAGGAGGCAAGAAGGGATGAGGAATGCCCCAGGGAGGATAATTATTCTGTACAAGGCACCATCAGAAGGTTACAGGGTTTGTGGTGTAGCAGGAGGCGGCGCGGCACAATTAGATGCTTTAGCTTCTCTTTTCTACACATCCCGAGCTTTTCCATTTGCACGGTAGCCGTTTTCTCTCTGAGTACAAAATGCTATTTTAACATCTGTTCTTTTAAGGCTATTTGCTCTGGGAAGGCAGTGTGTTTTGCCATAAATTTAGGTCATTAATTTGTATCTGTTCTTTGTTTATTTAAGAAACAGGACAAAAGGGCAGCTGCTGAAACATTTGGCTGTGCCGAGGGGTAGTGGGCTCGGCATGCTGGAGTTGTGTGTGCGACCAGCTTGAGTTTGCATCCACAGCTAGAGGACAGATCTTTATAGGAAACCTCTGCCAAGGCATGTGGTACTCCCCTCTCCAGTGCAGCCCTGTCCTCCTCATTACCTGTGTGTGGAGAGGCAGCCGTGCACAGGGACAGGAAAAGGGGGACACGGATGGGGGCCACATGCTGATGAAAAAGTGAAAACCTAGAGAGTTGTATAGGAACTCCGATGCTGCTATTGTTTCTGGGAGAAGTTTATAAATGAATTGTTTTTCACTGCGTTGAGTCAGAGGTCTGTAGTTGGCTACTGAAGGTAACAGACTACAAGCAATTCTGATCTATATAATTAGACATTTATAAACAGAAGCATAATAATACCCAGCAAATTGATTGTTCACAGCATCTAATGCTCTTAAATTGCTCATTAAGTGCAGAATAATTTCAGAGGTATTATTGATATTATGAAGCATTAAGAGAGGTTTTATTTATTCTCGTAAGCTTAAGGGACTCAAACAAATTGAATGTGTTTGAAAAGGTCATTCTTTGCTTGTTGATTCTTTAACATCTTCTAATCTGTTTAATCAGATCAAACAGAAACAATTACTCAAGTATCTTGAAGCATCTTTTGTTTCCACCTTCCCATTAGGTTCAAATGGATGTATATCTGAGAGCCCAGCATTACCATCTAGGCATGAGAAGCCCAAGCTCACAGTTAGAGCCAAAGGCTGAAGAAGCTGGTGCACACAGTGACTGGCATACAGTGCCTGCAGTCCAGCTGGAATCCAGCTCTCTGCTGCTCTGTGGGCATGATGTCTTACTTCTCCCCTGAGCCCACAGAAACCAGAGAAGACACATGTCAGATAAGTCACTGCAATGTGTCATTTAGAACTGGCTTCTGCTGGAGACAACAGTTGGTCTCATAGCAGCAGCATCAGACCAAATTTGCAGAACTGGTCTCCAAACCCAGACTCAGTATATTCTTCATTGACACTGCTCTTTAGAGAAAAAAATGAAAAGCAGTACTTTTGATGGTTCAAAGTATGCCTCATTGCCATTTGTGTTTGGCAAAGAATTTCTCTGATCTTCACTGGGTCTTTATATGCCGTAAATCTTGAAGTGCTTCGGGTGCCCAGACACACATGGCAGCTCCCAAGAGTAGATTTTTAAACCAACTTAGGTTTTTACTTCCTTACTCAGTGGGAAGGAGCACCTAAATGTCTTTATAAATCTGGCTCTGAATCAGGCATCACTGAGGAGCACACTATTCAGCAAAATCCTAGTGTAACTATTATCAAGGAAATGAAATCAAAAGTGTTTTACAGACTTGTTTAGAGTTGATCCAGCAATTTGTGGAAGATACACCATATTAAATGCTGAGAGTGAGCAACATTTTTAGTTTGCTCATATTAAAACCTTAATCTTGCCACAGTTTGACTCATGACCTCTAGTACCAAGGACCTTCTGCTTGCCTTCTGCTTGCCTTTGAGGTGAAGCTCATACCTCTTTTCTGTTCTCCCTGATCTCACTGCCATCCAGCCTTTAGAAGATCATTCTTCCTGCATGCCCATAGGGCAGGTCCTGCTGGCCCCTTTAGCTGCTCTGTCTTTCCAAGTCCCCAGTTATGTTCATTCCAGATGTGGACGTGACTCAAGAGAGGTGGGCTGGGAGCCAGAAGGAAGCAGAGTTGACTGGGAGAATGAGTCTGGAAAGAAGAATGGGACAAAGTGAAGAAAAAGTGGTGGAGGGTTGGGGTTAACAGGAGACTACAGGGGTGAGCAGCCCAGGTTGAAGCCTACAGAAGCAAACAGCAGTGGGAAAGACAGGTTGGAGGGCTGAAGGGGTCAGGCTCAGGGGAATGGAGATTTTAGCTTGGTCCTCAGCAGACCTTGAGTTCTGTCACAGACTAGTGTGTACTCCTGGCCTGCCCCAGCCACCCCAACTGGGAGGGAAATGAAGCTCAACATGGGCCCGGAGTCCAAGGCAGCAGTTATTCAGTGGCAGTAGCTGGACTTCTGTGAGCAGTAGATCATCCAGCACAGAAATCTGTAGCAGTGTTTGCTTTACAATGTTATGAAGAAACAGTTAAAATTAAATTTCTCCAAGAGCATTTTTGGTGTGAAAGAGGGAGAAGGAAGAGGGAGATGGTGGGGTCTGCCACGGTTTCACGCTCTACGGCAAAGGCAGCCCATATGGGTAGTGGAGAGATTTTCCTTTATTGCTGTTCCCCAGCCATTGCTGGCAGAGAATGTGCAAACTTCTGTCTTAAAACTGGACACCTCAGTGGACCACTGAGCAGATCAGTCATATGAAAATATACAGATTTTGATGTATAAAAGCTTGGGTGGGAGGGGATGCCAGCTCTACAGCCCTGGGATTTTGGAGGGCTTCTTGTTGCTTGTATGCTCCAGAATACGTCATCTATGTAGGGCAGCACATTTTTATTTTTTGTCCAGGTGATTTGATGAAAGAGAGTAAGAGGTAAAACAAATCAGAGAAAGAAGAGTAAATGAACAGTTCAGGGAATCAAACTAAAATTGTCCAACCTTTGTGAAATCAGGACACTCAGGAATGCACAAGTGTTTTGTGCAAGATGTGGATGATGGTTGACATATGTTTTAAATTTAATTTTCACTGAAAAATATTATTTCCCTCTGTCAAATAATACAACATATTGTGAGTGCAAACTATTTCATCTCTGTAACTCAAAGGCTAAAGCCTACAGCTCTTGCTCATTCCTTACTCAAATAACACTCCTACTTACTTGTGGATAAAGAAGAGATTTAGAAAGCAAATTAAATGCTGCATGGGTGAGAAGCAGGACTTAGGCCCAGATCTGGGAAATGAATGGTTGGTACCATGTGAGGTTGGGCTTCCTTTTAAAGAACAGGCTGCTCTGTTTGAAATATGTCAAAACTTCTTTGTGGCTTTTGCTATCTTCAGGTAGAGTGAAAACTAGCAGCTGGAATGGGAAGATGAAATGTTCAAATGAAAATGGCTAATTTTCCATTCAAAAGCAACAGGTGGCTTGATGAAGGTGACAGAGGCACTTCCTCTGCTAGCTGGGAACTCATTTACTGGTTATTACATTCAAGAAAGCAATGTGCTTTGCACATGTAACCTCTCTGCACTTTAACATCCCCATCTGTAAAATAAAAGCAGCAAAACACAATACTCAGATTTCTGAAGTGTTTTGGAGTCTTCAAATAAAAACATTGCATAGCTACATCAGTGTGTTTGTATGCCTCAAAACATAACACATGTATATATGCAAATACACACATGAGATTTTTTTCTGAATGACATGTATTGCATACTTATTATATACTTCTATTTGTGTAAGTATATATATATACTTACATATGGATTTATATTTACATTTAACACAACTGTATCTATATTCAATTCCAGGTTTATTCATGTCATCTCCACATAAATGCTCCTTTCTACCTATATCTCACTGTCTTTTCTAGATCATTTTAAAGTACTGAAATGTCTGATAGATTATTCATTTCATGCAGAAGTCATCTCCTTGATTACAAAACTTAAAAATGTTTAGTCGGGAAATGTTTAAAGGATGAAGGATTATAATAGCAATAAGGACTGATTTCACTAAATTCTGTGTCATTCTGATTACAGAAGAGATACACTTGCAGGAAGTATCTTGCCCTTTTTCTTCTGCACTAACACTCTGAACTTCCTTGCAGTAGCATCAGGAGATTATTCTGTAGGAGATATTCCATGTTTTCTTACTATTTGCAGCCAATTTAATTGTATTTGAAGAATACTCTATTTACATATGCAGCTCTCTCTGAAACATGAGTGAATTTGGCTAGCTGCTTTGCAAATAGGTCAGGCTCCTATGTAATTTTTTTTTCTTCAAACTAGTATATTTTTCATCAACGACACTTCACAACAGGGAAGAACGGGTGTCAGGTTTCAGTCTCATATGTTCTGTAGTTTTACATTCTGTGGCAATGCCCACGGTGCTGGAATAATTTGAAACAGAACTACAATCTTTCCAAGTTTTGTAGAATAAATGTTTAGAATTGGTAAGAGTTTTGAAATGCAAATGTCAGGGGATTTTTTTTCGAACAGTATGTGATTAATTCTTACAGTACTAACAATGCTTGTCTGTGCATGGAATTAGCAAGGGGGATGGAGATATATAACTGCAGGTAAAAGAAATGTGAGTGCAATTTTGGACAGTGAACATGCAGTGCTCATTATTTAAAAGCTGAGAGCCAGCATTTGATAATTTGATGCTGAATCTTGCCAGTTAAGGAACACCCTCACCTCACTGAGCTCCCCAGTAAAACACTCCTCAGGACTATCACCATAAACCCAGGTCTGCCTGATCTCCATGGGGTGACTCCTGCAGACAGGGAGCCCACAGAAACCAGCCTGACAAGGGTCTTCCTAGGAGGACACCCAGGGACCACCTTACTGCTAAACTGCAAGTCGAATGGGGTCATTGCCACTAGAATCACCACAGTTCCAGGTTCAGTCAAGGCTGTGGAAGGATAGGGAGGCATAAGCAATGTGATGTCTCATCTTGTTGAGAGCTTAGACTCACTGCATCGCAGACGATCCCACTGATGTGTGAATTGCCACTTAGGGCTTTGATCCACATGAAGAAAAGAGAGGCCACCAATCTCCTCCCCTTCCTCAATTAAAGGCACTATTTGTACCTGCAAGCTGCCTCAGATCATTTGGCAGTAATGGATGAGCCAAGAGCATCCAGCATTGAACCAATGACTTTCCTACCTGGCAGACTTGAGGAGAATCACCACAAAGGTGAAGAGCTTGATAGCCTTTGCCCTGCCTGTAACAGCTGGGTTTCACTCCTCACCCCAGCACCACGTGGTTTTGTTTACCAAGACTCCAGGTTTTGTTTGCCTTGTCCCCATCTGATGTGTGGGTGGCCACTGAATCGAGCTATGTGTAAAGGACTGGTCATACACAAGCTGCACACAACAGAAAGACAGGAGATGAAACATGCAGGGCAGTAAGACTTCCCGGACATGAAGCATTGGAGTGAAGTCCCTGCCGTCCTTGTGTTGTGACAGGTCCAACCACAGGACTGGGAAGGCCCCATTCTAACACAGACAATGCCCAGAACATTCAGATCTGAAAGCCTGAGGAGCAATCAAAGATGACATCCGTGGTAACAAGAGCCTTCAAACTCATTTTAGCTGGACTGCTGTCATCAGTCTTCATAGGGAACAAGGAGTCATGGACATGACTTTTGTGTCTGGACTCCTTCTAACTTCTTCTCCTTTTCCTCCTTCCTTCTACTGCAACAGAAGAAAGTATCTCCCACTGTTCTTCAAATACTCCCATTACGGTTTAGGTAGCAGCTGCCACTGCAAAGAGTATTATGTTTCATCCTCTTGGGAAGAGTACTCAGCCTCCAAAAGCCATTAGCTCACAACATCTAAGGGGGCTGCTTGTGCTCTTTGGAGACACCACTGTGGCAACTTGCACTCCTGAATGAACACATGCAGGAGGCTATTAGACAGAAAAAGTGAGGAACCCTCCAGTTCCTCCACTGTGCCAGATCTTCCCATGCCTAGCCCCTCTCCCATCCTTCACATTTGGGGAACATGCTTAAAACCTGAGTTTGAAAACTTTCCCCTGGCCCTCTCATTTGGGTTTGTCAGTTTGAAGAAAGAGAGGGTGGGCAGCAAAAACTGTATACAAATTTCTACCAAGTGTAGTGGTATGTGGATTTTAGAATTTTTTTTAATACTAGTTCTACTTTAGCCCAGCAGCTTCTCCATTTTATACTTAATGTGGTTTAAAGACAAAAAGGGCTGTGTGGCAGGCAGAAATGTGACATTTTGGGCTTTCTTCCACAATATTTAGATAAAAATATTTAATCATATCTTTGCAGATTGCAAGGTAATGATGGGTCTTGCTATGGCTAATCTACACAGTTGCCATGGCTGCTCCAAGTATTGATTCCCAGAGGTCAGGGCTTGAGTCCCTTCTTTGTAACCAACCTGTTACATAGCAGTAAGCTTGGCTCTACCTGAGTATTTCCCCTAGGAGATAATATAAGTAATGCAATTTTCAAATACAGAGATCATCATCTGTAAATAAAACATTTGTCTTCTAAAGACTTCAAAAAAACCTTTTTTTTCTTGTAAAGAATCTTCAGTGTAAGAATAAAGAGAGATACATTAAAGCTAAGTTGGTATTATTATCTATAAACATTAGCTTAAATGGATAATTTTGCAGAGCTTCTAGCTGTTTAGTCTATTGAAACCCACTGCAAATATGCTCCAAACCATGCTTTCTAAATTATAAAAAGATTATAAATTGTTTTTCTCATGTTTAAGTTGGAAATAGTAAATTTTGTAAAGTCCTTCAATGTGTTAGGTGGGGATTTTTCTTGATGACTTTCTTGATACTTGCAAGGAGTAAAGAATCTGTCTCCCTGCTTATAAAAAGAAAGCAGTTCATGTAAAATGAATCTTTGTCAAAAAAAAAAAAAAAAAAAGCTGCCTGGATTAATTACTCTACTTTTGGTAACACTGAATTCAAAATTAGTGATTTCAACTGTTTCTTTAAAGTATAAAGAGGGTGAAAAAAAATTGAAGTATAATACTTCTGTAATTCTATATCTGTATGACTACAGTGTCATAGAAAAGGATTTAACTGAATAAAGGAGGAGTTCTATCTATAACTACAGACATTGAAATGTCTTCAATGAAGATATTTTCACCAGTATAGGTTATTTCCAACCATAATATAAGTGCAGGATAATTTAAATTAATATAAAAGATCCTTTGTGGGGTTATATTTTTTAATTGCAATTACACAATGAATATTTGATACCTATATTTTACATATAATGAGGATTAAAATTATATTCCCCAAACAGAGGTTTAATAACAGTGTAAACTACTGAGAACTTCATTAGAGCGGCTAAGGTACTAGAAATTACATTTAAAGGTGGCCAAGGGGAAAATCAGAAACTTCACACACCTCTTCTAATATAAATTGCAGTATCTAATATAAAACATGAAGAAATTATGTGAGCCTCAATCAAAGTGCTAAAAAGCTGCCTTTGAAACCAAGCCATCCTCAAATGAAAATGCTGTAGCTAGAGACCCTGCCCTCACCCCAAGGATTAGTGTGTGACAGCCCGGCTCCTGTGGGAACCCTGCACAGGGATCTGTCGCCAGCCCCCTGGCAGGGCTCCTGCCTGCAGCTGGGGAGAATGCAGAGCGGCTCAGGGTGGTGTCAGTACTGCCAGGCATCCTCGCCAAGGCCGGGGATTGCGCTGCAGACCTTCTCAGCATAAGCCTCCACAGCTTTTGCTAAAGAGCATGTCTCTTGGGTTGAGAACAAGAGCAGACTCCTACTTTGTGGCGCAGTCGTGATGCGTGATGCTCACTGACCTGTGGGTATATTATCTATTATGCAGATCATTCGTGTTTGCTCCTTCTCCTCGAGTCAGCTGTGAGCCAAAAACCTACTCTGATCCAACAGCAATGCTACTCTCCCCAGGCAGAAAGCTCAGCCACTACTGCTCCATCTCTGGGAGGGTCCTATGTACATTGCACTGTGCAAATGTGCCAAACACTCTTTGTGGTGGGAAAGCACAATATATCCTCTGCTTCATTTTACAGAGGCAGTTGCAATGCCTATGGCACTGGTACTGAGTTGAGGTAGGGAGATGGGATGTCCTAAACTTTTATTCTAAGATTTCAGTCATTCAGAATTAATTATTTTCAAAAAAGGATTCTCACATGAGGCTCCTAAGTCAGTCTTTGGGCTCTAGACAGGTATTAAAAAGCATAAATAATTGGCGACTCTCTTAAGGTTCAGTGGCCTTTCCGAACTCAGGCTACATATTTTCATTAATAGGTCTGCATGCCAGAGTCCAGTGTCAGGTGCCTTCTTCTGCCCATCTCGGGTAAAACAGACAGAACAGCTTACCTCCTTCCAACCACAAAGGTCTTCCCCATCATACACTGGGGACTGCTGTGCATCACGGTGAGGCCCTGGGGGCACACATCCACACCTGCCTGAATCCCACTCTGCAGCAGGAGGTCCCCCTCCAGGTATTTCATGTCAAGATCAGTCTTACAGTAAATAATTATTCCCAGATGCAAATGCAGCTAAGGTGTTTCTCAGGTTGCTCCCCTTTCCTCTGACAAAGGCTTTGAGGCAGCTCACATCCCTTGAACACATTTTCTACCACATAAATAAGTCTAAGTATATGCCTGTCTTTCCATGAGCAGACAGTGTTATTTCCAGCTGCAGCAGTTTGCGTCACTTGACTAAGAAGCTATATATACTTATCTATAAATCTATATGTATAGATGTGTGTATGTATAAGATTATATACACGTGCTATATACAGATACAGTTAGATCTATATGTATGCAATGTGTGTATTTATGCAGCTACATGTCTGTCTGCATTCACCTGTGTGTTGGACAGGGGCAGGGGGTTCAGAGCATGCATCCTGTCCTACCTTAGCAAATGGCATCATCTGAGCAATGCCTGTCATGTGTCACATCTAGAAATTAATTATATACGTGCAAAGTGCAAAGCAGTGCCTTCTCTGAGCTCCAGTTGCTTTTGTTTTTGCTTCTTTATTAATCATTTTCCACTGATATGTGGAAGGAGATTCTGATGATGAATTTGTGTTAAATAACTTGCAAGTATTCATTCTTTTTGTCCTGGTTTTTCAATGTACCAAACTGGCATAAATATTGACAAAATTTCCTTTAATACTTCAAGGGCTCCTTGCCTTGCTCGCCAGTCTGAATCCTAATCTCTCTAATACGTTGTTGGGTCAGCTGTCCAAGATGGAGTGTATACATCCTTTCCTGACTCATTTTCTTTCTCTTTCCCTTTTGCTGATATTGCCTCTGACAGGAGAATTGCCCCCTTCCTCTCTGCTCATCAGATAAATCTGTGTCCCACCCTACACAGAGGGGTGAATGGATGGAGTAGCTAGATTTTTTAGATGTGAAGTGGTACCTTTGTGGGTCCCTAATTCACCCTTCCAAGTCTCATAATTGCCAACAGAGGTCTTTTTTCCTTCTCATAATGTACAAAATGATCTGCCCTTTTATGATTGCCTTGAGAATATCCCACAAAGCTGACGGTGAGGGAGCAGATGCCTCATTCAATTCCAAATAGAAGGAAATCTGTTGTCTCAAATAATCCCTAAATTCAGACACTTTCAGCCAGCTATTATCAAGAGACCACATTTTAAGAGCAGATGTGTTATTAAGGCTGAGAAATGTTATGAGTACTTCGTGATCTGACAAATGAATTCAGGCTATCCAGCATTCCAACATTTGATCTTTTAATAATTCAAAAAATGAAATGGAAACCACTGAGAGGGAAGAGGGGGAGTCCCTTCAACAAGACACTGACCTGGAATTATTCTGAAGAATATTGCTAGTGGATATCTGAGACACCTGATGCCTACATCAGTATTATTACTTCCTGCCTGTGATGGCTAGACCTCCACCTTACGAGTCAATTTCATATTTTTGCCACGTGGTTTTGTTCTGTGCACCCATCTAATTAAAGTGTTCATTTGGATACAGCAGCATTTAGAGGCTACTAAAAGGACAAGTCTTATTCTCATCTCACTTCGATGTGTGTGACTGTGCTGCCTGCTGTAGCACTTCTGCTTCCCACATGTGTGAGGGAGGTTAGACACAGGGCCGGGGTCGTATCCTAAGGGCGTGAACAGTCCATAAAATTTTCCCTTGCCAGTGTAACAGCTAACTTGCATTTCACTGGGCAGCAAATAAAAATTGCTGTATCTGTCTTTCAGAGAAACTGCTCATTTTCTATCCTGACGTCAAGTTCCCCCCTCCAGCTGATGTTTGAGCTGGTCTCCTCAGGGGCAAATGAAGCCTGGCTGCCTACATGGGCAACGGGCAAGGAGTGAGCAGCACCGCAGTCCCGCATGATGGGGAAGTACACAAGAAAATATGTGCAAGAAGGGCACGAAGGCACAGTGGTTGGAGGTGCTGGGGCATTGCCGTCTAGACAGCAACCAAATGAGCAGTCTGGGTCTGTGGAGAAGCGTGCATGGCTGTTTACCTGGCTGCAGTACTTCAGCTCACTTGTCGCTGGCACTGCCCACAGAACAGCTTGCTGTGGGTTACTTGGCTCCAGGCTGGCACCAGGAATGTTTTGTCCTACTCACAGGCACAAAAGTGAGGAAGTCTCTCTCTCACCACTTAGTTGCTGGGTTTGGTAGCACTGACTACACAGGTTCCCCTTCCCCTCCTGAGTCATTTGAGCTTCCAGTACTCTATAGCTGCTATCTGGGGAGACGAGCAAGCTGTGACAGACATACTGAGCCTTTTCAGCACCCACAAACTCTCTGCTCCTGTTTGTGCAGCTCCAAGAAGATTAAAAAGTCTGCTGATTTTGAAACTTTATCCAACTCTGCTGGGGTCACTTTACAGAGAAAGACAAGTATCTGCCCCCATCCTCAGTGTGCAGAACAAGAAACTACAGATCTGAGAGGGTTAGTGATTTCTTCAAGACAGGAGTCCTAAAACTGGAAATCAGAGGCACTCTTGCATTATCTAGGCTGCACTGCTAGTCCACAAAACCGCAAAATACGCAGCGTCCTTTCTCATCACATTCCTGGGCTACACACACATCTACGTACTTGCAATGAGAAATTCTCAGAGATGAAGGCAGACAAACTGTTGAAAAAAAATAAAAATTCCAGCTGGATAATGCATTGCCAGGGACCAGCCCTAGAGCAGGAAAGCTGCAGGTAACCCTTTCAAAAGTATCTAAGTGACATGGGTACTCAGACTAAAATTCTCATGCACTTCTGTGATTCCTGATCAATATTCCCATAGAAAACCTTTCAGATTTTTCTCAATACCCCCTTCAGTGTTTTCTACAGACTTTGAGACCTGCAAATATGAGGATGGAGAACAGACTCATGATGCCAAATGACGCAGGGATGCAATTATCTCAGGGAGCATTTAGGAATGTCTTGCAGCACCTCCATCTCTAGTAGACTGAATTTGCCACTTCCAGGAGCAAGAAGATGTTGCATTGGTCCAGGAACCAAAATCAAACCCTGCTCAGACATGCCATCTGTAAAAAATAATGATACCGTTTTCCCCATCATTTGGGGATTTTTACTTTAATTTGGTCATTCTGAGCTTTTCTGATCAATAGAGAAAGCCTCCTGCCTCTAAGCAGGTTTGTGCAAAAAGCGTATTTTGACATCTTTTACTTCTGAGCTGTAAAAGAAGCAGCCTGCGTAGAAACCTAGTTTTCTTCACTCAGATGTACCACATTTTAAATTCAGAAACAAAGAGATGCACATGGGTAAGTGAAAGCACATCTTGCAGAGATCATCTGAGAGCTCCTACATGTTTCAGACTACCACCACAAGCACAACCTGCCGACCACTTCATCTGAGAGAAGAAATGAGAAATTATGAGGGTCACCAAGCACTCTCTGTATCTTCAAGTGCTGCAGTTATTTACCTAGATATCTGTTGTAGTGGTGACCCCAGGAGAAGTGACATGCTACTCAGTGGGCTCCACATGCTCCACTGCCTGTGTACTGAGGTGTTTCGGCCACCACAGAGAGCACGAGTAAGCAAACCCCCCCAAACAGAGACTGCTTCCCAGCAGCCAGGACTGGGGTGTTATCCTCATGTTTGTGATTCTTTTTCACAGGAGGATTGCAATGTGTGGGGTTTGGGATGTTTTTTCTTTTTTTTAAATGCACATTTAGTCTGAGCAGTAATGCAGGAGATCTGAGGTGCTAATATATGATGTGAGGAAGGACTGAAGTCTCCTGAGGGGGGGTCTTTTTGGCAATGACTTGCCTCAGTGAGACATTTGAATGAGGAATGCTACATATATCAAAGTCGCTCACAGGACACATGCACACAGAGGTGAAAGCTTAGTTGGTGCCCAGAGGGAGCTTCCCCTCCTCACGATGCTCCCATCATGCCCCTTTTCCCCATCCCTAGGATACTCATCCCACCCTGGTTTCTCCATTTCCCTCTTCTCAGCAGCCACTCAGTGCTTCCCCAGCAAATTTTTCTGCAGGTCAGAACTGCTAAAACACGTGGTACTGTAGGGACAGGACTGGCATACATCCAGGTCATATCTCAAATGGATAGGATTTAATATGTGTGTGAGGCTGGATTTGTGGGTAGAGGTTAAAAAACTACCGTTTTCCAAATCGGATTCCTTACTCCTCAGGACAAGCAATGATGTCAGGTTTTCTTCTGCAGATGTAACCATCATGCCATTGGCACAAGCAGCCCCACCAGGTTGTACCAGTTCTAAATTAGTTACTAAAATAAATAGCAGTACTAGTTAAATTAGTTATTTCTGGTCAGAAAATGAACAGAAATTAGCAAAACCTAATCAAATACAGGAAAAAAACCCCTCACCCTGACATTTTAAATTAGGACTTTTTTTTCAAGTCAAGATTCTGAAATGGAAAGTAAAGGTTTTAAAAAAGCATGCAGTACACACTTTTAAAAATGGATGAGCCCACACACACTAACTTTCCCCCTATATTCTCCCGTAATAAAAGACATCTCTGTGATCAAAGCTGATTCCATCATGAGTGTTAGGTGTCCTTGTAGCCTGCATATACTCTCTTTACAATATGAAAGTCAAAATCTTTCTAATTGTTTTGGAGGTTTATAAATGCTAGAATGTTTCATCAATATTTATTTAACAGTTAAAATCAGGGCAGTGGTTCAATTGCAAGGTAGTATATTTGAGAAAGACGGGTTGCTTTCATTGTGGTACAAAATGCCAAGAGGTTTCTGGATAGGCCTGAGAAAGGAATGTGAGAAAAGGACACCTCTAGTTGGTAGGCTTAAATTTGCTGCTTGGCATCTTTAGTAGTAACATAGAATTACAGAACGTCTGAGGGTGAAAGGGAGCTCTGGAGATCATCTTGTTTAACCCCCCTTTTCAAGCAGGATCATCTAGACCTGGTTGCCCAGGACAATATCCAGATGGCTTTTGAGTATCTCCAAGGATGGAGACTCCACCACCTCCCTGGGCAACCTGTGCCAGTGCTCAGTGATCCTCACAATAGAGACAATCTTCCTCATGTTCAGACAGAACCTCCTGTATTTCAGTTTGTATCCATTGCCCACGGTCTTTTCACTGGACAACACTGGAAGTTGCCTAGCTCCACCTTTTTTACAACTTCCCTTCACATATTTGTATACATTGATGAGAATCCTCTCTGAACCTTCTCTTCTCTGGACTGAACTGCCACAGCTCTTTCAGTCTTTTCTCACAGGAGAGACACTCCAGCCCCTCCATCATCTTCATGGACCTTTGCTTGATCATTTCCAGTAACTCCATCTTTCTATTACACTGGGGAGTCAAGACCTGGACACAGAACTCCAGCTGTGGCCTCACCAGTGCTGAACAGAGGGAAGAATCACCTCCCTCGACCTGTTGACAACACTCCTCCTAATGCAGCCCAGGATATCACAATCCACCTCTGCTGCAGGGACACAGTACTGTAGAACTTGATAGCCATCACGTCCCTCAGGTCCTTTTCTGCAAAGCTGCCTTCCAGCCAGTGGGCCCATGTATCAAACACATGGAATGTTGTAGAGTGCAAATCTAGGAAGATTCACTCTATTTAGAAGAGTTTTCTCAGTCATAATGTACTGTGATACCTTGAACAGGTAGTGCCCTCAGCAGTAGGTATACAGGGTACAGTGCTCACTGTAGTGATATGTAGGGTTCTCTGCCACCAGCAGTGGTCAAGGTCAAGGTTCGGAGAGCTCTAAGGCTGAATCTTTCAAGTATATTTTGAAATATCTTGAAAACTTTGTCTTAGTTTAGAATTTCCAAACTGAATATGAAATAGACTCAACATAGGAGACTATTTTTTTCCTTGTAGTACATATCTACATTTACAGCCCAAGTGTGTTAATTAAGCATTTGATATACAATTTTTTAGGGATTCCTTCATCTACATTTTCTTCAAAATGGTCTTGGGTAAATCTCGTTTGTGAAGGAAGATCATCCTTATTCTAAGCAAAAAAATAGGGGGAAAAGCTCTGTTCTGTGCAAAGCTTATGAGCTCTGCAGGAGTTTATTTGTAGCAGTAACAATCACAGAAGGAGTTCTGGGTGATAAATATGTTCCAGCCTTCAGTGGCAGATCTTTATCAGTGCTGTAATGTTACATGCTAATAATGCTGTATTGTTAAAGCATCTTGGTTTTCCCATGGATGGTGTTTTTTCATCTGTGAACTCCAAGTTACACAAACTCTGTGGCTACTTGTTTCAGTATGCAACAAAATTTGTCTACTTTAAGGTATACACTTCCCTGAAATTTAAAATTTCAGTGTCACTGTAGTACCATCCAAAAGTCAAAGTGCTAGTGGGCAAAAAGGTATAAATAAGAATATTTCTAACTCTTAGGACAAGAAAAAAATCAGAAAAAAAGTCCTTACTTTTTAAACTTTCACATCATCAGGAAGGCAGGCCTTTTCAACAGTGCTTTTAAATATCAAGCAAAACATCTAGCAAAAAAAAGTAAATCTATAAACTCTAAACCTATGATGATCTAGGTCAGTAATTTAAGGTTAGATGATGCTAAGGTGACAGAAATTGCTTTTTTTGCCAGCAATCGAAGTACATTGTTATCTGCAAAGATTTTACCATCTCGCTATAATAACATCCCATCTCTAGAAGCACAGAAGTTCCTTAAAAACAATCAGTTGCGAATTTGAATATAACAAAATTCTGAAGGGAAACCTTTTATCTATGTATATTTTCCAGTATTGTCCCCTTCTTCCTTTCTCTTCATTCCTGTTGGTCATGGGTGAATTGCTGTAAATCCACACCAGGCAGCAGAACCTTTCTGCACTTTACCACAAACTCCTTATTACACTGTGTTTGCACCTTTTTTGTGTGTGAAGAGGAGAACTTGCCTTCACAGCTTTGCATGCAGAAAGACCTATCTACAGCAAATCAAGTTACAATTTTGAGCCACATTCTGCTTTCCATGTTTGCATAAAACTCCCACTGACATGAATAAGAGTGCTGTGTATATCATGCTGTGTAATAAATAGCATTCAAAACAGAACCTATGCAAAGCTTTCTCACTGTTTTGGGCTACCAATTTATCCTTGTATTTACAGAATATTGATGTAAGCAGATGCCCAAACTGCCTGTCATTTTTAAAATATGCAGAGATGATTGGTGCAGTGGCTACTGACTACAAAACCACCAAAAACTTTCTGGGGCTACAGTCTTGCTGGTCTCTTTGCTCAGCTCCCCTAGGC
Source organism: Neodrepanis coruscans (assembly GCA_013400695.1). NCBI lineage: Eukaryota > Metazoa > Chordata > Aves > Passeriformes > Philepittidae > Neodrepanis > Neodrepanis coruscans. The sequence continues at coordinate 39,700 of VYZS01078488.1, read as the reverse complement.
CATGGTAGAAGGTGCCCTCACCCTGGCTCAGCTCCATGCATAAACGTACACTCACACACTTGGCAAATGATGTGCATCTGAGCTCACCCTTGCCTTCACTGGCACATCAACATCCTTGCAGCTATATTGTCTCTAAACTGGGGACGAGGGTGGAAAAAGAACAACTCCTGATCCACCTGGTTTTATGTGGAGCAATTTAATACAGCTCTATCTGCCTATTGAAAGAAGCAGATCCTTTCTGATCCCTTGGGCTATGAACCAAAAGCAGAGCAGCACTTTCCAAAGTGATCAGAGATGCAACAGAGCTGTTGCCTCTTCCCACAACACATAGACCTCTGAGTCTTCCTTATTTCTAGCATCAGAGGAACAACTTTACTTTCTCTCATCTACATTTTCTCAGAGTTTCTGGGTCTTAATAAGGCAGTTGATAAATACTCTAAATCAAACTCTAAATATTTATGTGCTGTATGGATCTCAGGAAATGCTGTCCTCTTTTGTCTACCCATTTCAGAGCTTCGGCATGTGCTCATTACATGTGCTAGCAGGGCCAGGGAGAAAATAAATAACTAAGCTGGTTACGACTGCAAGTTTCCTCATGAAGGTCTAATACGAATCTAATAAGAGGAGAGTGGATCACACCAGATTTACGTATGGAGATTGTCATCAGCAAGTACTGTGCTTGGAAATGTCGTGGTGGCTGTCCTAGGTATAATACCCAGCTTTCTTCATTTTTGTGAATATTATCCTTTGATTAAAGCTCCCCCCAGTCAGTTTTGGCCTTGGGTGTGAGTTCATGCCAGCTGTTGCTCTCCCCTCCTGAAGGCCAGCACAACCTCCAGTGCATTTCTGGCACCTTCCCGAGCATTGTCTCCCATTGGAGTTGCCAGTCCTGGCCATCCTCGCCCTGCCTGCCCTGCTAGGCAGTGGCAGGACTGCTCTTCCCAGCTGTGACACGCACCCAGAACAGAAAAACGGAGAAACACTACTCAAACTGGCAACAGGCAGCAGCTTATTGACTAGTGTCCTCCAACACTTGCCTTCTTCCAAGCCAGCAAAATAGAATAGCTCTGTGCTTGAAGTCTGTGTGTGTGCTTGCATGCCTGGGTGCATGCAAATAAGCTTTCCAAAAGCACCCTGTCCTTACTGAGTGTGCTTTGGAGGTGTGCCACTCCACAAATATTGGAAAAGCCCTGTGGAACTATTTTATTTTATTTTTGAACATTGCTAATATATGACAACATCGTTTCCACCCTTTGCAATTTTCCAGAGATGATTTCTATGTTATTTCATGTTGATTCTAAGACCATTTAATAAGGTTTCCATGGAACTCGGACATCTCATAAAGGAAAATAAGTGGTTCTACTGCCCCAGGGAAGCCAGAGCGGACAGCTCTCAAAAGATATTTGAATCCATACTTTGTATTGAAGAATAAAGGTCACTGAGACAAGAGCAAAAAATTGTAGCTAGTAAATCAGAAATTAAAATTCCGTTCTGTGCACAGAAAAAGCCACTTTCAAGTAAACGAAGTTCTGTCTATACAAAATCTGCAGCAAGGCACGAAGCAACAGCACACTGTATCATGAGTGTAAAGATACTGCCACACAGCTGTAATGCTGTCATTGGTGACACTGAAAATTTTAACAACTGGATGCTTTCAGTTAGGGACTACTGGGTGATAATGGGCCCTCAGTTGTCTGCACAATACTGGTTCCCATAAAACTTTTTCATACTTGAATTTTTACATTTTTATCTGTTTTAGATGTGGTAAAGAATTTTAGAGCCAGAAAGACACTCCCATGCATTTCCATGAAAATAAGTAATTTTTTGTATGTTTACTCAGATCAGGATGAAAAATATTTAGGAATTTTCTACACCTCACTTACTGATTGTAGATTAGAAATCTTGCATTTGTGAGGTGTGTTTGTGGAATGAAAAAACAGCAAATTCCCAGTACATTTTTTGTTTTGTAATTTTGGGTTTTGTTTTTGAAAGTAAAAGCACAATTTTTTTTTTTTTGTATATTCTAATGTAACCTGTTGACCTTAAACGATCTTTCAGGATGCAAGAAAATCCACTTTAACTTGTAAACAAGCAGGGAAGACAGAAGCATACCAAAAATAAAGTGGAGATAATAATGATTACAAGTGATTTGGGCCTGTTTTTTGTTATAAAAACTGCCCCAACTTGTATTGCAAGACCATGGGTTTGGCACCTTATAGCTGCACCAAACATTAATGATTTGAAGTTAAATTTGCCATTCTATTCAGGTTGATTGACTTATTTTGGGGGCAAAATTTCTGATCCATCAGCTTTGGCTTTTCCAAGAACAAGATTTGGGAAAATGTGTTGTTTTGCCCAAACTGAAATGTTCTGGCAACTTTTTCTTGGAACCATTGCATCATTCCCATGCTTCGAAGCAGGGTTTGAAATCTGGCAGGGGTTTGGCCTTGACTTCAGGGATATGCCTTGTACCATCTTTCTGGAAATCCACCTAATTTGGCCAACACATGCTTTTGTGGGAAAATCAAAAATCTCACTTAGTGATAGCTGCTCAGTGGAGATTCTATAGATGTTAATAGATAAAGCCTCCAAGAATGTCACTGTCTTGGCACAGGTTCTATCTCATCATTATCTCCAAGAGACAATAGAGGCTGAACATGTACCTCTCCAATAAATAGCAGAGCATGCCTGAAGCCAGTGTTACAGGACAGAAGCCAGTCATTCCCTGTAATAGCTGTTCTAGGTTGAGTTAGAGCCAGCACTGAGAAGACAGGCCATATCTGTAGTGTACAGGACTACATCCATGATACTCTTAGGTCATGTTTAAGATAAGCAATGTGTCCAACTTCTTGCAAGTGGGTGAGTATTCATCAAGTTGTTCAGCTGGCTTCCAGAGGGATGGGCAGAGGCTCTGTTGAGGTCTGCAGTTGATCATGCAATTGGGTCTGCAAATCATAAAACCTTGAGTACTTTCCTTTTAGTCAAATTACTGCCTCAGTGACACTCCTGGAAGGTTTTGTTTAAGTAGGAGGCTTCAAATGAGGAGGAGACAGCAACTGGAAAGAGGATGGGAAAAGGAATGGAAAGACAAAAGCCAGGGATCTTTTGACAACAGAGCCAAGAGAGCAAGATCAACTGGCTCTGTTGGGATTAGCTGCACAAATCTGCGTTGGGATTAGCTTCAAAAGTAGGCTGGAAATGGGAGCCAGGGGCAGAAAGGAACAGACTATTGAAGTGAGCAAGCATGAGAGAGGAACTGTGGACAGACAATGGGATAACCTGAGTTGCTGGGGCTCAATTAAGTTTGGGTCACAGGGAATGATGAGATGAGTGGAGGTGGAGAAGAGAACCAGTGAAGGGAGACAAATGTGGTAAGAAAGTGGTTATAGGATGGTCTGGTAAAAAGAAGTAAAAGTGCCGAACTGGAAATGGATAGGTACACAAGAACTGGACAGAAAACTCGGGAAAGCTTAACTAGACCCGTTGACTAGTATGAGAAAAAAAATTGTAGACCAAAAATCAGAGAGAAAGCTGTCAGGGAGAAACTGTATCTAGTGAGGTAAGGGGCTAAATAAGTTTGAAGCCTAGAAAGCAAAAGAAACAAGAAGGCAAGAATAGGAAGCAGAGAGGCTGAGGCATAAACAATTTAGAGGGCAAGAGAGAGGAATAGGCAACCATGATCAGCAAAGGGCATTTCACACTTTCCTACAGCATCTGGAAAGAACTGTATTGTTATGGGGGATCCCAATGCATTTCCAATTTGGAGAAATGTTTTCACAGCATGGCACTGTAGATGAGACTTCTTTGACACAAGCAACATGGCAGCCAGCACAAGGGAATTCCACTTTGGATTTCCTTACAGTGTGTGAAGATTGATGACTGGAAGTTGGTAATTGCTTGGGGTCATTTTTCGTGACCTGACTGCACTCACTACACAAGAAACAGTATTGCTGGTAGTACATATACTTGACATTTGAGAAGGGCTAATACCTCAGGGTGATAAGAAATGTGAGGAAAACTAGGAGTAAAAATTTGCAAAGGCAACAAGAAAGGTGTGTAAGAATAGCAAGGTCAGTATATGGTCAAGTGGTCAACCTTTCACAATTAAGATAAAGGCCAGATTTGCCTGACAACTTACTCTGCAAGGCAGAGAGGACTCATCTCTTAGGGCAAAAAAGTGTAAATGCAAGGGCAAGAGAGACCAAACAAGCAGTATTATAACTTAACAAATTTTAACAAAAACCAAGTAGATTCAAAGAGCAGGGGAAACAGCAGACTGAAGAGGGTCAAGAGCAATTTTTTTAATATATTAGAAGGAAAAGGAATTGGCATCAACCTATCATTGGTGGGAGGGTTGCCAACATTGTTAATGATGCAGAAATACTCAGTGCATATATTCGTTCTACTTGAAAAGAAGTTAGGCAACATATCAATATCAAGTGAAGATGCAAAGGTTCTTTTCAATCTACAAATAACTGCAGGGTACATTAAATGACTCCTAGAGAGGTTAATATTTTAAAATTAGCTGTATAACTGGATATTAGCTGGATAACTAGCATGCAAGAGTTGTAAAAAAATTGCTGAGAGGATCTCTCTGCCACTATTATTTCTGACAAATATTTGTATATGAAGGGAATCTCAAAAGGCTCCAGAAGATCCTACATGATAGAAGACAAATCATTGAAAGCTAATTTTCCACAGTTGCCTACTACAGCCTTTTGTGTAGAATTACTGGCCTTCCACATGTAGGTGGGAGCCCATGTGTGGAACACAGAAAGCCCAGGAGCCCCACAGGGGTCACCCTGAAGAACTGGACTTCTCTCATCTCACTGCGTAATTTACTATCTATAAACAGGAATAATAATTACACCTTCTCATCTCCAAAAGGTGTTATGGAAATGAAACTCACTGGCACAACTAGTACNCCCCAGCTCTCTCAGCCTATCTTCATAGAAAAGCCTTCAGGAAAATGAATCGTTTCATCTTCACACTGGGGTCTGAACAGTGCTAAGTGAAAAAGGCATGGGGTCTTGTATTGAGAACAGACCCAGTATAAATAGCTGCTCATTAATTGTGCACCACCTGTTCCATGAGCTGGATGAGGCAGGGTCTCTCTGGGACAAACAGTGCAGGATTATGCTCATGCAATTAAAGACTGCTTCAATGTGTGTATGCACAAGAGGGGCCACAGCGAAGCTCTGCTAGCCAGCCTAGCAGTGGCCTTTTCTAGCTTCTCAGTGCTTGATTTTGCCGCCCTTAGTAATGATCTTTCACTGAGGTTTGTGTAATGTCATTACATTGTCTTTGATAAAGGACCGAAGCTGATGTGGCACTGTGGAACTGCTTTTAATTGCCTCCAAGACATCACTGATGTGAAGCAAGACAAAGGGTGGCAGCAGGAGTAGACAAAAGTAACTACGAGACCTCTCAAAATTCCAGAACACATTCAGTGAGAAAGTAGGAAGTAAAAAAGAAAGAAGAAATTCCAAATGCAATGCTTGTGTGCAAATGCAAACAAACCTTTCTTTGTCTCCCTAAAACCCCAAACTTTGGAGAAGTTTGCCTTCTGATCACGGTTCCAGCTTTGTGACTCAAGCATCTCTCTCCAGATCTGCAGTGCCTCTTCCCATTTATCTCTAACTAAGACAATTTCTGAGTCCTATATGAGTCATCAGTGTGTTTTATATAGAAACCAAAGAAGGTTCTTCCAGTCTCTCAGTAAGATATGCCGTGCTGCCAGGGAAGCACTTTTGGTTGTTCTGACAAGCAATTGTGACTGCTTTGAATTGCCAGAAATACTGTCAGAAGAGCAAAAGGATCATTTGCCATCTAAGTCCAAAACGGTTTATAATGCAATCTTTGTGTCGCCTGAATGCATTGATCCCACCTTGCAATTGCTGATATTAGGCTTTGCAAACTGGCCAGATCCCAGTGGGTATAATTTTCAGGCTGGCTAACTCACAGGGTTTGAGTGATGCCACTCAGGGGCTCAGAGCCAGCAGAGCAGAGGGGGTGGCGTGCAACACACGGGAAGGGGTCTGAGTCAGGGCTCCTGAGAGCAAGGAGACCTGCCTCCTCTCTTCTTCCTGCTTCTGGAAACCACTCCTTGCAAGCCGGGTCTGCTCACTGACAGCCACCTACCCTGCAGTTAGGTCCTGTCCTTTCTCAGCTGAGACAGGAGGGACAGGTGGCCCATGCCGGAAGCAGTGGCTGCGGCACAGGAGCAAGGGGGGTTCCTGGTCCAGAGCCCAGAGCTGCCATGTGACAAACAGGAGGCCAGGTATTAACAGGTGGGTGAGAAGACAGGGGCTGGCTGCGTGCTTCGGGAAGCGGCCGTTTTAAAACCAAGACGGCAAGGATCACAGGGAGAGCATGCACGGTGGGGAGGGCATATTTTGAAGAGGAGGAGGAAGGAGCTGTTTTGGAATTGGGTGTAAAGCCATTTGTTTGGAGGGGTGCCAGGGTAACAGTAGGTGCCCAGAACAAATGCGCACAGCCATCCCAGCACTCAGAGCCTGCATGCTCGTCCTTCGCAGTACCTAAGTAGGTCAGCCCGTTTCTTCAACCTTTCCTCTTCCCTTTCTCACTTGCTCTCTTTGTGGGAGGTGGCGGTGGCGGTAGCAGAGGGGCTACACCCATTTTCACTGATTTCCAACACTGTCTACGTGTGAACAAGAGAAGCGGAGAGAAGCTAAAGCTGCTTTCTTATTAACAGCTGGTGACAGTCCCTTTACACAGTGCATGTCGCATTTCTTAGCCGAGGTAGAAAGGAATGAAAGAGGAAGGCAGTTATTTAAAGTTTAACATTACAGAAGAATTACAAGGATATTCTGAGGCTCAAAGTCCCCCTCAGCATCTCTGCGAGCCCCAAGGCTAGCCTCGCCACACCTTTGCAAGTGACTATTTTAAGCAAGTGTGCTCATCGGGTTCGGGAGGACAACTGCTCCAAGTAATTCTGGGATGCAGGTTTCGCACCACAGGATGCCAGCGGGATCCAGTGAAGGTTATGGACTGTCTAGTCTGAACTCCATCTGTGCCCTGAAGTTTCCTCTTGGCTGGGCACCACTGAAGGACCAGAAGCAGCCAGTAGGAAGCAGTAGGCACAGGGGCTCTTGGGGAATTTAAGCCATCTGAACATGGCACTGAGTTTTTTAAGACAACATTTTTTTAAGTGCTGTGAACATATTGCACCCAATTATAATTGCATTATGTACTCCGTGCCATGCTATGAGTGCATGCCTCCTCCTAGCTATGGAGGGGCAAATTTGACACATATACAACAAGTGCCCTGTTTTCTCCTATGTAGCTTCTCCCAGGCACATACGATAGTATGTGCATGCTTCCCAGTAGGGCACTGAACTGTGTGGCTAACATCTGCCACGTGCTGTTTGTTCTGTCCTCCTCTCCCAAGGAAGGAGGTGAATGTAGTGGAGTATCTTGTTTTTGCAGCACATTTGTTTGGTTTTTGCTTTCCCTACATGCAGAGCTATCTATTTGCATTAGCGAAAAGTAAGGGCACATAAATATGTCCTGCAATTGGAAATTATTTTATTTTAGTATGGGGAATTACGGCTAATTAAGTCAAATTAAAAAGGGAAGGGAGACTTGATTTTCTTTATTCTCAGCATACTCTGTTTGATAAATGGGTCTTAACCACAGCTGACAGTATTAGCTTCAGCCTTTCAGACAAGGAAATCTTGGCTGCTATTCCCTCTGCCCATTTATCTATGATAAATTTAAAGACACATTCCCCCTTCCTGGACAAACACTCGTCAAGTCCTCCTTTTTTTTTTTTTTTTTTTTTTTTTTTTTTTTTTTTTTTTTTTTAATCTAACAATAAAATCTCTTTACAAATGTCTTTTTTTCCCTTCTTTGAATGGGCAGCCCTTTACATGATACTCTCTGTGGATCTTGCCAAACAATAACACCAGCTCTGGACATAGCTTTATTTCATGGCAATTTGGTTCTGCACCTGATTTAGTGGCAGGTGCACTTCTGAAGCTTAGGAACATGACTTATATGTGCTTCTACCTCTGGAGTTTTATTTTAAATATTTTCATCTTTGCATTATGCTGGAGTTTATTAATAATCCTTAATCAAGCAAATAACTAGTATTACTCGAACCAGCAGTTGTGGTATTCTAGGAGCACTGAAACTGACATTTCAGAACTGGAGGGAAAATCTGTATTTTGCCAGAAACTGAAGCACCCTTTTGTGCCCAGAGGTAACGTCCTATGTACTGGGTTGTGTGTTTTTTCAGCTCTTACAGACTGATGTTTTTATTTAAGTCAACTTTACAGAAATTTTCTTGCTATCAGTATAAAAGCAAAAATGTATCTGTGCCACTGTCAACAGTAAGCTGATTTACACGTTTTCCATGTGTATTTTGAGAATACCTTATTTTAAAGGGTCAGAGTGATAATTTCTTTGCCTTAAACTCTAGTAAAATGCTAACTTTCTTATAATTTTTGCAACTGCCTTCCGGGTGCTCTGTCTCATCTTGCACTTACTGGTTTGCTATTATGACAAAAAAGCAAACGCATGTTCATGAAAGAATTACAGGAAGCAAATAGTGCCTTTAATCCTGGAGGTGTGCCAGCCTAGCCGTATCAAAGTTGAGCCTTCCCTGACCTCTATCACTGAGGCAGGTCAGGATCCAGCCTGCACCAACAGAACTGGGGCTCAGAGTGCTTCAGGGGTGTGTGGTGAGGTCTGTGCCACCTCTCTGAAGTCCAGGCATTTAGTATTTCTGTGGGTTCAGCACCATTAAAACACTCCATCCCTGGACTTTGCATGAACATAAGACTGCAGTTTCCTCTCTATAACTGATTTTTAAACAATAAAGTGCTTTTTAGAGAAGGAAAAAGGCAACAGTAACAGTGAATACACTGAATACTAGGACAGGGCAGTATGAAGCCCACCATACAGTTTATCGGAGGATGATGGAGATAGTGACTGCTGAGCCTGGCCTCAGGCATACTGTGAGATGGCCTCCTGTGCTGGCCCCATGCCACTGGGACAGACTGTCACTACTGGACACCCCTATGGGTACAGCTGGGCACAAAACACACTTCATGGGCTCTCCCTGGCTGCCCAGCCCAGCTCTGTGCACCACTGCGCCCTGGTGTGCTCCCGGCCAAGGGCAGAAATCAGCACTGTGCTTGGAAGGGCTGGATGGCGTCTGCTCCTCCCTGCCTGCCCCCGCAAACAGTTGTTTATCTTAAGTTGACCTTTTTTTCCCTTGGGCTGCCACAGATTTTCCACCTCAGGGGCCAACCAACAGCCAGGGAGGGAGGTTCATTAGTGGCCATGAGGGCGGCCGTCTCTCCCAGTGCGGGGTTTTTCTGGTGAGAGAGGCAGACGGCAGCTTCGTGGAAAATGCCAAACAACCATCCTTGTTTTCCTTGGTTTCCAGGGTAGTTGACATTGTCCCCAGCGGAGCACAAGGACTCACCGTGACATGGTGGGGACAATGGGAAGGTATGTTTTCTTGACCTGCTGCAGGAAATCCTGTGCGTCTTGCTGGGGAATGCAGCATTTTCCTGCCCTGTCCATGGCTGGGTTGTGGAGCCAGGGGCCCGCAGCAGCCTGCTTGGAGCTGCTATGCTTTGAGCCTCTCCTAAATTCTAACAGAACAGGCTCTACTCGGTGCTCAGGCAGACTGGCACTGGGTACTGGGTGCTGGGTTTCTGGGTGGGGGCAGTCCAGCCCCCTCCCTCTGGGGCTGACAGAGGACAGTACATGGTGAAAACGATGCTAAGCTTCGCAGCTATTACCTGAGACCAGTCCGAGGGGCCACGCTGTCTCTCCAGGCTGGAGTGGAGCCAATCGTTTCCAGTCAGCATTACTGCTGCTGTTGATTAACTGATTTGGGTTGGGTTTTTTTTCTTTTTTTTTTTAAAGAAACAATTCAGAAAGTGACGCATTACTTCTGCCTGTGGACAGAGGGAACAGCTGAAACGTGGGAGTCCAGACTACAGCTGTGTGACTACAGCTTTTTTAAAAAAGAAGAAAAAAAACTCAACACATATTTTAGTGAATAAAAACTACTGATTCCCTCTGCTGGTGTTTTGGACCTTCTTTACTTCCCAAGGCTGTGGTGGTGGTATTTGTAGTCACCAGACTGTCTGTCAAAAGAAAAGCGAGACAAGCAGAAGAAGTCATGACTTCTTCATGACTGAGGGGTGTTTAAACCACAGCAGTCATCCTGCTTGGCCTCCTTCCCCTGCTCCACTCATAAACCTGTATGTTCTCCTCTCCTTTGGTCATCACTTAGGGTCCTGTCATGCAAAGCAGCCTGATTGTATCCACTGGGGGAATGGTGTCATTGCTAGGAAATAAATATTCATACAGATAAATTAGCCTCAGAAGAGCTTCTGCAGCCATTTGGAAAACCCACACATTACAAGACCTATCAAATGTTTAGGGAATGTGTGTGGAACAGGAAAAAAATAGAACAAAACAATTTTTTTCCTATGGTGGCCACACACAGAGACAATGCTATTAAAATTGAGTGATATCCATCACAGAAAATGATTAGCCAAAACTCAAAATAACCCATTTACTGAAGAGTCCAGAATGGCATTTTTACGTGTTTCTCCTTTTTTGCCCTAATTCCTTGCCAGGCAGCAATTAAGAGGGGCGTGACCATGAACTTGGTGCACGCTGTGTGCAAAATTCACATTGTGAGGAGAAGACTGCATTTGTTAAAGAACTCATTTGCAAAAGTTAATGGGGCTGGCTGGAAATCTCCCTCTACCTTTTCCCTTTTTTTTTTTCCCTTTGGGAAGAGATGTGGGAAGGGCAGCATCTGCAAACATTTGTACCAGGATTGTGTGATTCCTTGCACTTCCGAAATAACCTCCCTTACACAAATGCTGGTGAATGGGTACATGTGGTTAGAGCATGAAGGACACCTCCTTGCCTACATGCTGTCTTCCAGCAGCAGTGGAACACGGCAGCTACCACAAGCATAAACTTAGCATTAATCTATGGATCAGGGACACAGACAGGCACAAACTACTGGAGAAGGAGAGTGCATGTTAGTGGGACCTCATGTAAACAGCTGCACAAAACTGATGTGATGCGCAATGTGCTAATGGACCTCAACATGGGAAACTTTTACCCTGCCTCAGGTGGAGCTGGCTTCTGGTCCCATGATCAGAATACAAGGAAATGTGTGCTCCCTTGCTATACTGGGCTTTAAACCTAGCAGCTAGAGAGTGAGAGAACCCAGAAGTCAGAACTTTCTTCAAGCATTTCTACTGGCATGGTGTATAGGAGTACATCCTTTGGCATAATATTTCATCATCTACTTCTCCAACTGTCCTTCCTACTGACACTGCACCCATCCCTGTACCCAGGAGATGTAGCACCTCTTGAAAGAAATGTTTGCACAGAAAATATACATGTACATTGGGGTAGAGTTAGAAATGCTGAGAGATTTTGTTATCTGGCTTTTTGTTCCCCGTCTGGCAGTTCTTCCCCTCTCTGCATCTCCTCACTTGCTCTCATTCCTCGTTTGTGCTTTGTCTCCCTCCTCACTATGTGCCTTTGTTCGTGCCTCCCTGCACTTGCCTTCTCTCTCCCTTTTCAACTTTTCTGCCTACTTCTGTAGTCCCATAGCCTCTTCCTAGTGCTTGAAAAATTAATATAAAAGCTACAATCTCAACAGGAAAAGAAAGCAAACAGTTGCAATAAGTAACTCTTCTTCTTGGGAGCAGTCTGACCAGTGAGTCATTCCCAGGGCTTTTGAAATGACAACAGGCATCTCCTGTCTTTGCTGTTGCTGCCGTTGTGTTCCTCACAGCAATGCTTACCAGCCAGTGGAGAATGGGGCCCCCTTATGCTTGGTGCTGCATAAATCATTTTCTTTAGCCTGGGGGAAAAAGGAAAAAAAAAAACTAAAGAAGATGAATGCGTGATTGAAAGATTTACTGCTCAGATTGCTTTGGGTGTCTTTTATTCCTCAACCTTTCCTGTGTTTCTCTCCCAGGCTGCCTCTCCTGCTGGCTTAGCCCTTCACCCCATCCCATCACTCTCTCTCATGTCTGGCTGCCCCCATCTAATTTACCTTCCATTTCAGTTTGTCCCCTTCTTTGTCCACACATATGCTTCTCTCACTGTCATTTACTCCCTCTCCCATGTGGCCAGATCCCCTGATCGCCTTCTCCATTCTGCAGTACTGGATAGCTTTTCATCACCTTGCTGGTGGAATCAAGAGATGCAAAATATTCAGTGTGAGGTAGACACTGAATGGTTAAAACTTGGCAAAGTTATAGAAAACTGAAAACAGGCTCACATAGCAGAAAGTGTCAGGTACCACCAGCTCCAGCTAAATTAAATTCTGTCCCTGTAGTGTGTATGCACAGAGACATTTATATTCATATTTTTAACAGCCTTCTAAACTCTGCAGTTCACTGACAAACCCTTCATGAAGCTATCATTCCTTTTTTAACACCTGAACTTTAAAATGTCACATATAGCATTTAAAAGGACAGGCAAATAACCAAGGAAACATCCTAGCATGCATTTTGCTTCCCCTCCTTATGGTTGATCTAAAGTCCATGGAAATCAGTGGCAGTCTTTCTGTCTAGTTCAGCAGAGTTCACAGCCAGTAGGTTGTTTCCTCCTAAAATTTCAGACAAAAAAGACCCCACAAAATGTGGGGTTTTTGAGTTCCCTTTTACTTATATATCTGGCAAGAATGATGTGCTGTCAAACGATCTTTTCAGTGCTAAATATACACCATTAACTACTACTAATAAAAAAAAAAAAAAGCCAGGCTTTAAACATTCAGCTCTTTTTGGCATCTGTACAGAGCATTCCACTTGATCTCACAAGATGTATGGTTTGCACTAGGATTGCAGTCACAGTTTTCTTGTTAAAGCTGTCAACCATTCCAGTGTCTATCTTTACAATGCAATTCAAACCTTGGTTAGGAAAATAGAGGGTTTTGCTTGAACTATGATATTAAGATCCTTTACCAGCCTCTTTCAGTATCCATTTGCAGGCTACAGCTCCTGTTAAACTAGGTTGCAATGTGAAAACAAGTGAGGGAAGCGGCTGATCCCTTCTGTTTGAGACACTTCCTCTCAGTGACAAAGATACTGTGGACGCTAAATGCTTCTTTAAACATGCTATTTTTTGGAAAAAAGCATTTTGTTAGAAGCACTTACAGTGCAAAACCTCACTGTCTCATCTTGTTAGAGTTACAAAGGTAATTCCAGGACAGAACATTACCTTTTGACTCTCTTAAAAATTATCCTGAACATTAGATGATTTGTCATAGCATTACATTGGTATCCAACTGGACTCATTAACAGATATTTGCTAATGGCATGGGAGAGGCAGAATCAAATTAATCATTGTTTTCTTCTGGAAACTAATCACCTTCTAAAGGTGAGTGCCTAGAACATTTTTGACAAGCCAGTGTAAATCTTCAGTTACTATTGCATGAAGTGACTTAAACGTAATGACACAAAGCAAAGAGAGAATACAGGTATGGGATAAACATATGTCTTCTAATGCTTAGGCGCAATGGGGAGCCCCCTTATCTGCTTCCATAATGCGCCTTATTGTGCTTAAGTAATGGTATTAGAAGCCGAGCAGTATGTTACATCTCCTTCTACATGGTACATTCCCATACTGCCTAGATACATACAAATCCTGTATGTCACATGTCATTACATTTTCTGAGACTATATCTCCATCCATGCTAAAAATACACAGAGAGAAAGAGAGAGAGAACTTCAGTGTAAGCAACAGACACTTCTGCACAGACCCTTGGCAATACCAAAGAGATTTATACATGTGTTTATTATTCATCATTGTTTGAAGAAGAGCATTTGCAAAGATAACGAGCCCTAGGAGTTTTCATAGCAAGTGCCTGATAGGTGCTTACACCCATCCCTTTCCAAGCTGGATACACTCAGCTGAAGCTCTCTCCACCTGCCTTTTCATCTACATGGTGGCCTGATTTTTTTTCTGAAGTGCTTAGTTACTGAGCCATTTCCATAAAAATAACTCCAGAGCTATCCATAAATACTCTCACTCATTTCTCACTCAGAAATTCCAAGCAGTGAAAAATCTGTGAAACTCGTGACCTGCTGGTGTCCTGCTCCTCTGCTATCGAAATACAGGGACTGCAGAGCCCTGAGCCTGCTGTGGGTATGAGCCATGCTCCATCAACCTCTGCACTGCCACTTCTTCTCTCTCCCAGAGAGGGTCCCCATTGTGCAGTTACCCACCAGCAGCACAGGGTAGCCTCTAGAAGTTCACATTGTGATAGGGATGCGAGGCAGACCTTTTGGATCAGACCCCTCTCCCCTCCCCCTAAAACCCAGGAAAATCATTAGTGGCCTAAAACCTTGCTCTAGTGGCTTCATCGCTGGCACTCTGGAGCTGGATTTGGTCTTACGTATGAGAGACAGGGGAGGAGCAGTGGTCCCCTGATGACATGTGTCAGGCAGGAACATGGCACATGCTCGAAGTACCCCCAGTGTCCCGGGCTTTTGCACTTCTGCATGAACAGCCAAATGGGCAGACCCCTCCTGCTTGGCTGCAGCAGATGGAATAGTGAGGCAGGCTGCGTGTCTGCAGGGCTGGGCAGCAGAGCTGTGCTCTCGAGCTCCAACTAATGAAGCTGATTTGATGAGCTGATTATTCTTGTGTATTAGTGCATCGCTGACATGGTGCTCCATGCTGTACCAGACACAGAAGGAAGGGTACAACACGGGCCCCCTACCGAGCTTTCCACCTAGGCGACTGGACCAGACAATCCAGAAAGACAGGGTTCTGGATGAGGAGGAGACGGAGCCCCTCTTTGTAACAGAGCACTGCAGCTTTCTGAGCTGGAATGTAGCAGCATTCCTAATTTAGATACTCCGTTTGAATTTTAAGTGGAAGTGAACAAAACATTTGAAAAGCTGTCCCTGTTCTCTCAGCAGGGAGATTTCGAGAATTTTCTGGGTTTGGGGAAGAAATACAGACACAAAACTGGCCACGGTTTTCCCGGGTAGAGATGTGGTTCCTGGAAGCAAGCGCAGGTTTTCTAGATGTGGTAAATGTAAACAAAGAGGGATTGGTTATCAGGAGGTGATTCATGATGGGAGGGATAATGATGAATAGGTGTTATGACAACAACTGTTCTGCAGCTGTAGCTCTCTCCTCTGCCACAAACTGCCAAAAACTTGCCAGCTTTCTCCTGGGACCTTCTAATGACAGTAAACAAGGCTTGAGAGTGTCCAACACAGAAAGTACACGACTGTTGACCTCCTCGTCGTAGGAGAAAATTGGCTAAACAGTGACAAGACATGGAATTGCAGGCACCTGTTAGGTCTCTCTGGTTTTGCAGACAGCAGAACATCCCCCAGGAAACATTATTCCTGGTTTACATAACTTCTAATTATGCTAATAATGTTTTACCTGTGCAGTTTCTACAATCTTAGCCTAATATTCCTCCCTCAAAATGCAGAAAATTACCCTCTAGGAACACGAGGATGGCTTTTTTATATATTTTTATTAATTTCTATTGCAAATTGAACAAGAACAAGCCCCAGCAGAATTTTTTTCAGGCAGAGTGGCAGTTCTGCTCTTGCTGAATCATCTGTGACAATGATTAGGCAAGAACACAAAAATAAACATTCCTTGGCAGCCAGGCTCCAATCTCCCTTACAAAGTATCAAACCCACCATTTAGAGATCAGATGCAGAGTCTGAACAATACTGCACTAGGTGACTTGATCTGTGTTTGGCACAGTGAACAAGCTGTACTGAACACAGGGAAACTCAGCACAGTCCAGAGGAGGGACCAGCTATACACTGGTGATCAGGTGCTCGAACAGAGCAACTGTGTGTACTCTCCTCCACAGTATCTGGACCCACACAGAATAAACAAGAGAGAATTTGCTAGAGGGTCCAATGTGAGGCTGAATGCATACAGAGGTCTGCTGGAAAGTAAAGCTGACATAATGACAATTGTTGCTCATAATATTTATGTATTCATATATATCTGAATAACTTTTCCAGATTCCCTTGCTTCAAGTGCCTTATTCATGTGAGTCCCACGCTTCACCCGATTCAGGAGGTTTCTGCTTGTCAGCTCCTCATCTCTGTCATTCCTCATTACAACACCTATGAGAATAGGTAGAGAAACAAAAGGCCAGATGCACAGCTGCACAGATGAGTGGAGCACACTGTAACAAAGGAGAGCAACTCTCTTTGGACATAACTAATATGTGTGAACTTGCTTGACTGTTTGTAATCCTGTTTCTTGTTGCTTGTTTTCACAGATATGCTGAATTTAAACATACAGTGTTTTCCAAATGTATGTCCTCTTCTTCATAAGGCCTACTTAATCTATATGTTGAGACATTAAAAAGAATGGGGATTCAAGTAGAAGGAAGAATCGAGAGGGAGGAGTTAGGGTTAGGGCAAAGAACTTCAAGCCAAAGTTCCTTTCTCAGTTCTACCAGAAATTTTCCTGCACATTGTTGGGCATGCCACTTCACCAGCATGTGCTCAAATAATGACACCTGAGAGCTCACACCATGAGGTCTTCCTGCATGTCTTGTTGCACATCTGTGAGTTTCTGAGATTCCCCCTCAGGCTAGCACCTTTGAAAAGCTTTTAACTAACCAGACTGAAAAGGAAGCGGAGGCTCTGAGATCTGGAAACATCAGTCTGAGGATTCATGCCTAACAAAAAATGTCAATGCTGTTGCCAAGCATATTCTGCTGTACTTTCGGTGAGGTGGCTCTTCTTGTTTCTACACAAAAGCAAATATCTCATGAGGTATGAAAGATGATGCCTATTTACCTGCCTCATATTTCCACTGCACACTGAAGTACTCATTGAATAAAATTTCAGAGACATCATGGGATGATGCAAGGAGTGATGAGTTCAACAACCAAGAGCAAGGGAAAACTCCAGATTCCTGCACTATTCTCAATGACTTCTACAGTCTTTGTAGATCCAGTGGCTTTATAGCTGGAAAGCTGTGCTGCACAGAAAGGCTGTTTCCTACCCAATATCTACAAGCCAGAATCTCCTTCATGACAGAAAATCACTGGACATTGCCTCCCTACCTTGTGCCTTAGAAAGCTGAGATAAGAATGAGGTGCCCAAGCAGGAGACAATATTTTCTGTCCAAGGACCCTTCAGCTCTGTAATGGCAGGGGATTGGGTTGGGCATGCAGTCGGTCTTCATAACTTCATGTTGCAGGCTCTTCTGGCTCTCTTACTTCCAGAAACAGTCTGGATTACACAGACGGTCCTCTGGCTCAAGAGCTCTGCTGCCAGCCCTGAACTGTCAGCCTAGTACAAGTGCTATACGGGGGAGTCACAGAGGCAGAGCATGCCTCTCCTGCAAAGCCACCGTCACCACCTGCCGATGATATGATCCAGGAGCTCCTGCTCTCCACTCAGCTTCCACTAAATATTTTGTGATTGTCTGTCTCATGAAGATTTTGATAAGAAACTTCCTGAGCCAGGGAAGTTGGCTCCCTGTTCTGTATCTCTGCTTTTGTTACAGTGCAGGACCCCACTTTTCAGGGTTATATAGAAAGTGATAGATAGCTCCAGGAGACACTCTTATCCGAGGTTTATTGAACTGTCTGATTAAATTGCTGCCTTTCAGTCTGTCTGTCCATTGTTTTCATAGGTTACCTAAGATATGTCTCAGGGAGGTGTCTCAGACCTCCTCCCAAAGCTTTAGTAAGATAAAAACAGACCTGAATGTGCAATGCCTTCCACAGTGGTTAATAAGCTGGGTGTGCTGTGCCTGTCTCCTTGTGCCTTCAGCTATGTACCTCTGTTTGCTGTGGATTGTTCTTCCCCTTCTTCTCCCTCTCTAGCTCCTGTTTTTCATCTCTTCTTTCAGGAATGAATACATAACTGCTTTTTTTTTTTTTTTAATGGATTATACAACACCTAGAGCAACACCCACACACACAATGTTTTCTTGGTCCATGCTGCAGACCTCTCAGTTCTCCTGCAGTTCCTTAAATCTGACCATCAAGCAGCACCAAGAAGCACCAACAGCTTGCTCCGAGTTGGTTTCCTCTACCATCACGCGCATGCAAATTAATCTTTTTTTTTCTGCACAGGCCATCAAGAATAACATAAGCACTTATTTTCTGAGCCATGCTATAGCTGTATTCTTGGTAAAACATAGACAGTTAAAAAAAAAATCATGCTCACTTTGAATGACTACTGAAGGAATACCTAATGGATAAATTAGGCATATCTTGGCTGTGGAGATGGCACCTTTCAGCGACATCCCATGATGAAAGCTTTGGGAATGATGACCTGATATAGTGGCACGTTAATGTGAACAGCTTCTCTCAGTTACACATTTTATGACAAGATCTGAAGAGAGACAGATTAAGAATATATTAGTTATCAACTGCTTTTCAGATGAGTTTCTTAATACAATAAGATTTAAAGGCAAGCTGGTAAGGTGCTGTGAAATCCACAGATATTTATGAAACAGTGAACAAACCTAAAAGGCTGCATTTTTTGAGTGTGATTTGGCAATTTTCTATCAGAGTTATAAAACAGAAAAGATTTGCATTTAGATAATTGTTTTTTTAAGACTTGTTGCTTACCTAAATCTTGAGCCAAACTGTTTCTGGCATGGAAGCTGAGTGGGAGAAAATTCTCCTGCACCCTGTTTGCACCCCCTGTGCCCTGCGCTGGAGGTGAGGTGTTGGTGAGAGTTGCCAAGAAAATGAGTGGCAGCATTTGGGGATGGAGAGGCAGAAACCTAAGCCAGGACACCTGGGAGGTGCTCTGATCCAGCACATGCACCTCCCTGTGAGGGTGAACTGACATATCAGGAACATACTCATGCCTCATGTTCCCATCACCTTCATTCCTCAAAACCCCAAGTCTTAAGTGCACAGCCAAGCTCTAGAAAAATTTGCTCTGATAACCCTGAATGTCAATATTTTTTCCTAGGAAAGGAGGGTAAACACAATGGAACATGAAGGAGACTACTACGCCCCTACAGCCTAAGTGTGGTAGAAGCATCTGTAAGAGAAGATTAACACTGTCTAGGAAGGGGCCAGCATAAATCCTCAGAAAATTAAGCATATGCAAGGAGTAGTAGACAGTGACTATGGGAAAACCTGTCAGAACAAAGTAGCAGTCTTCCACTCTCTCCTACCTACAGATGCAGCCAAACGCACAAGAATGGGGTTGGGGGTTGTTCATAAATAGTCTGGCTGCTGTTTGTCAGAGGCAATAGTTGAAATGTCTGTGCACAATTGCTACTTTAGCATGTGCTAAAAATGACAATGGTGTCCAGTCGCAATGGCCCCGCTGAGAACTGTCGTTCCAAGTCACAGTCATAAAACTACTGGTGGGTGGTCTTCATCTCCGCTTGTCCTCATTATCATTTCATTGTGTTTCTGTGGCCCACTGCACCATGGCACTCCCTGCATTTTAAAGCATTTCATTGATGGGGCAGTTTGACATTCATATTTATATGTCCTTGTTGTATTGCAGTGGTTTCTTCTATTCTTGGGACCCAAGCCTTTTGTGAAATGGTGCGAGGAAGATGTGTATTCAAATCTTGGACCAATGAATTGGGTATTGTCAGGAAATAACAGAAAGTATCGAGGATTTAAACATCCTGGACCTTATCCTGCTGCTGTGGAACCTAACAGAAAGGTTTTTCTTGCCAAGGACTGAAAGCAGGGCTGTGGAAGAGGTCAGATGGGCGGCACGTACCTGGTTTGGAGTTCAAGAGCAAAATCACTGGGTTACAATGAAGTCTGCTCTCCCTTCTTCTCTGCCAGGAGTGGAGAACAAAGCTCCCATTGACTCTAAAATCAGAAAGTCCAAATCCTAATAATATCTCTTTTATTTCTTAATTCTTGTTTAATATGCAAGTCAAAAGCTAAGCAAAGCCTATATGCAACTCAGTGACTGAGCTTGAGCTGTAAAAGCAAAATGTTTGCCAAACCTGTGGAAAACAAAAACAAGAGACAGCTTACACAGTAGAAAAGAGAAAAAGAAAACAACAAAAAACCCACACTATTGAAATCTGAAGATTTACTTCAATTGTTTTATTTGGGCTCTTGGCTGGTGGCTCCTGTCCTTCAGGAACCAGGGCCAGAGCAGAGGATTTGTCCCCTGCCTCCATTCCTTGGGCAGGATGGCCAGGGGCATAGTAGATTTGATACGTGCTAGGTCACCTTGCCCTAGCTGGAAAGCAAGGTAAAATGGGGAGGCATAAGAGGCTCGTAGGGCTTCTGCCATTTTTCGGGGCCAACATGCACATAGCTGGCTTGCTGTGCAGCAAATACCCCAGTTCTGCATACATCGGGCTGCACTACATGGCTCTCCTGACTTTCCAAGTTTTGTTTGTTCCAGGCACATAAAGGAGCAGATGCTGTTCATGTGTGCATGCGTTGTTGCCCAGTGAGGAGTTGAGGATGTGTCTTGGCAAATGGCAAGAGCCTTAAGTTTGCAGGTAAAATGCCACAGAAGGGAAATGAAAAAGATAGTCCCAACTATAAATGTAAGGAGGCATTTAAACATTTTATGGATGACTGTTCAAAGCAGGGCAAAGCATGTATTGCAAATCAAACTAAAGAATAAATAAAATATCTGATGCAGGCATTTTCCAAATCTTCCCCCCCAAAAAATTGCCTGTGGACAAGAAAGCAAGGGGATTCTTTTAGGCTAAAAACCAATCTACTCCAGAAATTCCTCTTCCTAGAATATAGCTTTTATACCTTACCACCTTCTCAAACCATTAGCAAGAATGCCAAAATTGTTAGAAGAACCTTTAGTCCTACTGGATCATAATTTCTTCTTTACCTAGAGAATGAAAGGAAGAGGTGTGCAGGAATCTCACATTGCTCTTCCAACATGCTTCAGTCCTGATCTGCAAGCTTTCAAAGCAGGATTCATCCCCTATGTTCATTCAGTCCTTGGCCTCAGCTGTTGGTGCCAAAAATGAGAGCAATGAGAGCCAAATGGGATGACAGCTTTTGTTCTGTGCTCTTTGGCCCACTAGAAACTGGACAGTGAGACAGCGATAAAGATGCCTTGCTCAACCATTGTGCCTAGATCCACAACAAACCACCAGCAGCAGTAACTGAATTCTGTACTTTTATGCTTATATAACAATCACGTGGGATGGAAGAGGTGGCTCTGGACATGCAGCATGGTCCAATATACATCTCTGTGAAGCATCTCTGACATGCTCTAAACTCAGGGCAGGAGATCCCTGCCTAACCCTCCTATGTGAGACAGAAGTCAAGCTCAACAGAGCTAGCAATAGTAATACTATTGTTTAAATATTATTTGCCATGGTTGTAGCACTTCTGTTGGTGAATGATTGATGGACCAGCTGGAACTGCATTGAGCATATTCGTTAACTTTTTGGTACATTTTTACTTTGGGCTGTCAATGGTTTAGACTCATGATTTTCATCTTGTGCCTTATTTATGAGCTGTTTGAGTTGACAGTTTCTTATTTGCCATTCACCCCTCATACTATTGAGTTGGTCACCTAAAACCACACAGTACTGCTTCTGTTTCTCTCTGGGTAGGGTAGGTGAAACTTGTCAAAGAGAACAGTAAACAAGGAAATACCACAAACTCATAAACATTTGTGTTTTTTATGTGAAGAAGGACATTACAAAGAGCAACCAACCACTCCAACAATAGTCAGTCCTCACTTCCCTAAGAAATATCCAGAAGGCACAGCATGGAATGAGAATTCGAATGGTATTTAAACAAATATTCACCAATCTTATTTTTCAGCACTTAACTGACTCTGTTATTTGGATCCTCAGTCTTTGGTCATGTTAGGGTATTTTATGAAGATAATATTAGCTTTTATTTTTAATGCTAGTGTGTGATTTCCTTACAAATTCTGTTACTACTCATGCAGGAGAGGGGAGAGGTTCACATTAAGGAGACTAACTGATTATTTGGTTATTATTTTGATCTGTAATGTGTGCTCTTACCAGCCTAAAAAATAAATTAACTTTAGCCAAGGTTCTGACCTACATGTAAAAATGAGACCTGACATTTGAAACTTATTAAGCACTTTAATTTAAAAGGCAAGTAATTTCATCAAATGCAGGTAGCTTCCTCTCATATTTGGAACTGCATGGATACTTAAGCCTTCCACCGAACCAGAAGCATCACTCATTTAAAAGGTGAATCACTTCCCTTCCTCAAATAACCTGCAAAAGAGAATCTGTAACAATTTTGTTGTTATTTAACTTTTTCGCATTTTACCTTGATCAATTTTAAGAAAGACTGCAAGAACATAAGATTGTAAGAAAGATTGTGACAAAGGATTGTGAAAAGATGAATCTTGGAAGAGACTTCACAGGAAAGATTGCTATAAATCATGTGCAGAGACTGTCTATAGACTGCAGGGTAATATGGAAAGGAAAGAATTCTTTTCATAAGTACAGAAACAACAGATTTAAAAACTGAAGCAAGGGATATCAGAAACACTGCTGCTTTGAATATTGCATTATGTTTAGCTGGATTTCACGTAATACTATGTGTCACTAATGTGACTCCTTCAGCATACATTCATAGGTATAAAATTTTGTGCACTGGTATTTTACATTGCATATAGCAAAGAGAAAAATAGAAATATCCTTTTGAAATGGTGTTGCTGGGTTTATTACTTTAATTTTCTTTTGTCATTATCGGTACTGAAACTTCTGCCTGAAGAGCTTGTTATAATTAGGAGAGGTTTTGCTGTGCATTGTCCCCAGTGCCTGGCTGGCTGCTCGGAGCTCACTTAGATTCACTCAGCAGGGAAACAGGGTCATGTAGGGAATCAGCACAGACAGCTGTGACCCAGCATTGCCCAGTATCTGGCATTACTGACAGGGCCCAATCGTAGGCAGGGAAATGCCCTGTTCCCCAAGCACTGTCACCTGTGTTACCGTATTTACATTCTGATAAGATGCCAATAAACACCTCATGCTCCCTTGCTCCCTCCAACCCCATCCCATCCACTTCTCTGGGATGTCTGGCCTTCAAATATCCTCTGACTCAGCAGAAATGTTGCTTCCCCAAAGAATCAAGCTGCCTTAAAGCCATCCATCCCAAGATGACTGAAAGCAGCCGTCCCTGGTTGGGCTATGCATGCAGAGGCACAAGCACTGAAGTCCAGTGCCCAAGAAAGTTCCTTCCAAAATGTTAGGAGTCACATTGTGTTTTGAAGGCTTAATTTGGTAATTGGGCAGACCCCCCTGGCCATCTGTGCTGAGCCGTATTCACACTTGCTGGCTGGGCAGAGACACTTGGCTCCCCCCTGACAACAGCCTGACACCTCCAATTAGGGAGCACAGCCTTCCCACACCCTGCTAATCCCCCCATCCTCTCCAGGAGAAGCAGCTCCTGCCAGGGGGCTGTTTGGGTTCCCAAACACGGGCCAAGGGGTGGTCTCACCAGCAACACCTCTAGGATCGCAGGAGCTGATAGCAGGTGCTGAAGCAGGTACAGCAGTTCCCTACTTCACCCCTCTCGGCCTTTTGAGGTCTGAGGGTTGGAGAAGCAGGAAGGCTGTGTTCATAGCCACAGCTACCTCAATGTCCACCCAATCTCTGATTTCAAAGTTTTTCTTCCAGGGCTAGGCACAGTTCCTGCAAGTGGCTCTGAAGCTGTATTGAACATCAGCATCCAGAAACATCAGCAAGAAACATTTCTTTTTTGCCAGGCAGAGGTTTTCAGATATATGCTTGATGTTAGACTCTCACATCTTCAAAATGATCCCCACTGAAAGAAGGAAAAGTGAGTGTGGAAATGCTTAGGTAATGTGAAAAAACCTTCAACATTGTTTTGATGCAAGTGGCCGCATTTCATTCTGAGAGGAATATTCATGGCTAAGCTCTAAGCCTCTGATTTATAATGGAAATACTGATAGATCCAGATCCATTTGCAGATGCTATTATAATGTTTCATCCTGGGGAGGGGGCAGGGAAACAGCCTCCTTCCCTTTTCATTTTAAATATCGGTACGCTCTGATATTGGTTTCATGAAGCATTTGGATGGGTCCTTATTCACAAATGAATAAAAATGAGTAAAGTCCTCAGAATCAAAGGTAAGCCAAAACTGGCACCCATAAGCACAAGGCAACCCAGAGAGCCCATCTGCAGCCAAACCATGCAGCAGACCCAGACACAGCTTAAAGGCTGGCAACAAGACCGCCTGCAGAATCTGCCAAGGAGCCAGATGCTGTTGCTTCCCAAGCTTGGCATGAGGGTTCCTGATTGCCATCCAACAAAGAGGAAAAAGAGGAATGATATAATGTGGTGGGATAAAACACATCCCACCTCAACCTCCTTTATTGCTCATTGAAAAAAAATTGTGGAAGATACTACTGGAAATGTATCATTGTTTTCAGAAATACATACATTAGCCACAACAATGGCCTTGCCAAATGGGAAAAGTAGGAGCTATTTAAATGTATGTGCCATTTTTTAAAAAAAATTAAATCTTCATATGCTGTTTTGGGTATGGATGTCTTTGTGTCTTTTGTTAACTGTTACAGTGATAACCACTTTAACCATTTTAATGCATACGAGTGTGTCAAAAAGCTTCCATTTTTTTACAGCAATATTTTAAAATCCCCTGTCTCAGCACAGCTGTCTAGATCAGTTAGACCACAGTGATGGCTACTGAATGTAAAGAAACCAGGTTTGTAAAATAAGGTGCAGAGAAATAAAAAAAGGAAACTGTAAATAAAGATATATGATGAAGAAGACATTATGGAAGAAAAAATATATCCAGACACTACATTGATAACGGCTCTGCTTTTTCCATGGTTGCACAAGTCTGTTAATGTAAGTTGATTTCCTTGGCATCGCACCTGAGGAAAACTGGAGTAACACTGAGAAGGATTTGGCCCAGACAATATAAAAAGAAATCATCAGTTGTGTGGCTGCACACCTGAGGATATCTAAAGCCATAAGGGAACCATCAAGTATTGCAGTGGAGAGAAGGAAGCAAAATAAATAGGAAAATATGTGTAAAATAATATGCTGCAGGTAGGTAAAGAAATAGGAAGCAGTGAAAAAGTGATGCAAAAGAAGAAATAAGAAGCTTATAGTTATCTGAACAATAACAGCTGTTATCGTTACTCTTAGCCTCATATCATATTTTGGAAAATAGCAGGTGCTTCCATAAATGATGTTTCAGGGCAGCTCAAACATATTTACAAGTTGAAGCCATTTTTGCCAGAGACTTTCATCTGAAAGAAATACATCTGAATATGGTAGACAAACCAATCTCATAATTTTCATTGCTAGATAGTTTAGCATAGTCAAAAGATTCAAGCACCTGTTAAAAAAGGGAAGGCTTCCTATAAATCAAGAACAAGGGATCTCCTTTCATTCAATAGTACAGCAGTTAAAGCAGTCGCTGAGGACAAGGAGACTCAGCTCCAATGAAACCTGTAGGGTTTCACATTTCCCACATCAAGAGTGTTACAGCTTCACATCTCTTCTGGGCACGGGAGAATATTGGATATTAAACATGAATCCTCCACATTAACAAAACTGCTCTGGCTGCTGTGATACTGGCTCACTTCTCTCCCATTCTGTCCTACCAGCTTTTACATCCGTTAATTTTCATTAATATTTTTTATTGTCATTATTGTATTGCAATTGTTTTGGCTTAGGAAGACATTTCATTTTCTTTACCTGAATCATATCACTTTAGACTTTATTTTTCAAATCTTGTCTTGTTTGGTTCAGTCTAACTAATTTTAATTCTTTATCAAATACAATCATTCATACTTTCAACAAACACATTCAATAACTCCATTAGATACAATCCTTCTTACAACATTTTCAACAGATTAAGTTAAAAATACTTGGTGAAATGAGGTACAGAAACATGTTTATTGTAAAGAAAGTATACAAAATAATGAGAAATATACTATAAAGTGTTACATGCTAAGGGATATGAGGTTGTTCTTGGTGCATGCACCTAAGTTTCAAATACATATTTATATTTACAGAGCACTATATGTGATAAATTTATTGTATGTGTAAAATCCCAGCTGTTAAAAATTCCACTGACAACCATGTTTATACACTGGGAACTGAAGAAATGTGATACCATGACAAGTTGTATCTCAAATAGTTTCTCTCACCTTTGCAAGCCACTGGGAGATGTTTCCCTTTCTGGACTTGGATATTTAAGATTAGCAATAAGGAAAACTTTGGTTTGAATGGTTGCTATATTTTTTTATACCTGACCACTCCAGAGTATATGGCCTAAAAAGTATGTATTATCATACATTTGTTTCTTGCTCAGTGTAACTCTCTTGTTAGAGGACAGTGTTGCCTTCTGAAGCAGTAGCAGATCGTAGTATCATATTATAGAATGAATTACAGCATTACAGAAATCACAGGCACTAGTGAGTACTGAAGACTGTAAACAGCATTGCCTGAGATTTTCTATTATAAATTCTTCCTTTGTTATATTCTAACTTGGCTGAACACTCACCATTTGAGGTAGAATTTTCCATGATGCTTGGCTGTCTCAGGCTGATAATTACAGTTCTTGTTTTGCTAAGTTTGGAAAAAAAAAATAAAGCCCCAACAGAAACACCCAAAACAAACCACCACTCCTTCCTTAAGTAGCACCCCGTTCTGTGAAATGAGTTCTTACAATAATTATATAGCTGAGAACTTCTTCGATGGAAGAAATAGAAAAAAAACATCAGTTCTCTGAGCTTTGATAACAAACATGGTGTATCAACAAAATGCTGCCAAGTCTAAAAGTGTTACAGCTTTGAAGAAACCAGGTTGGTCTTGAGGACTGGAGGCAAGCACTGAAATCCTCTGAGCAGACCTGAGCAGACATCACTTTGGAGTGGTGTGCCTACCTCCTGCTCTCTCACCCTTGCTGCTGCTCGCAACACCCCCCTTCCCAGTTTGGAGTGCGGGATTCTCCTCCCCAGCACTACACTGAAATTATAGGAAATTTTCTTCCTGAGGGTGCTGAGGCTGCACAGTTGATCAGTGGCCTTCAAGTACAAGATCCCCTGTGCTCGTCCAGCTGCCTCGATCACGATATGGGGGCGTTGTATCGAGAGCCCTGCTGTTGGCCAGAGCAGTGGCCCTGGGGGTCGGGACATACGCCGTCCGACTCCTGCAGCCGGGAAGGAGTTGCAAGAGGGTCATGCAGACCCTGGAGCCGATCCCCAGCCCTCCCTGAGACAGTCTGCTGCTTCGGCACAGCAAGCGTGCCGGGTGCAGGTCCCTCCGTCGAGGACTTTCTTGGCCATTGGGATGTCTCCAGCCGGTGGAGCACCTGGAGAGCTGGCGGCCGCCGGCAGCAGCTGTGGCAGAGGGGGGCTGGCAAGCCAGCAGGCTGGGCAGCGAGCGGCGGGGGGCACCCCGAGGGGCCCCGTCCCCGCGAGCAGAGGGGAAAGCAGGCTCTGAGTTATTAACAGCTTCCCTGGAAGCCGCGCCGGGGCCGGGGCCAGGACAGGCAGCCAGCCAGCACAGCATCCCGGGAGGCTTCCTCGGCTGTCTTCGCCCACCTCTTTTGCTCCATCCAGTGGTGACGAGCCATCTTGGAGCCTCCAGGCTTTGAGAATGAAGCCTAAGGGCACAGGGCGCCTCAGCCGCCCTGAATTTCCTGTAGCCCTCAAAGCAGATGCCTTCACCGGCTCCAGCTCCTCCCTGAGTACCCGAGTGTCGGGAGCACGCACAGCCCCACGGTGCAGCCGTCATCCCCATAAAGAACGGCAGGCTTAGAGCTCCAGGAGCTCTCTGACTGCAGAACACTACCACTGCCTTACAGTCCTGGCTTTTCGTCTGACCAGCTGCTATCCAAGTTCTCCCTGGGGTGGGGGCGGTGAGGAAGGGGCCACTGATTTCTCTGTCTCTTCTGGGATGAGGCAGAGCAACAGGAGCAGAGAACAGTAGGGGCCCCTTCACTTCAGAGTGAACCCAGGGGGGAGTGTTGGCTGCTGGAGTGAGCCTTTGGCTCCAGGTTTCCAGCTGTGTCCAAGGTGAAGCCTGCAGGGCCCCTCGATAACAGTCAGAGCAGCTGTCAGGTGCTCAAGGTGCTCATCACCAAGGACAGCATTTGGCCTTTTGTCATCTGTAATTTACTTTTTCTTTTCCTTCTTTTTTTTTCTTTTTTTTCCCTGCGCCTTTGACATTCATGTCTGTTTTGTCAACCAGAAAACTTGTATTCTCATAATAATCTACATGTTGCCTAAAAGAAATGTGCTTTGTCTCAGCAGCAGGGACCCAGCAGCGAAGAGTGAGAAACTTCATCACCCCCCTCCCCGTTCTGTCCTCTCTTACCAGGGGCGTTTTGATGCCACAGGATAAAAATAAATAAAAGCAAGTACTTCCACTTCCTCGGAGCAGAGCTGATATGGCAGTAGCTCACTGGATGAGAGCAGCTCAGACCTGAAACGCTTTCTTCTCTGTTGGGATCACAGCTTGAGCGTAGGCTTGTTGTGTCGGAATGGGCCTACTGTACCCAAACATCTGAGCTTTCTCCAGCTCCTAGAGGAACATTTTATACTCATTATACATGCAGCAGAATTTCAAAATATGTCCCTGAGACCAGAATGCAGGAGGAGGACATTAAAGGTTAGGAGGTAGTAGGGGAAAAGCAAAAGGAATGAGTAATCCAGAATTGCCTGATAACCCTTCGAGGCTTAGCCAAAATTAACCATATCAAGATGTCATGAAAAGGGGAAATGAGTTACTTGACATACTGGTAACAAAGAGAGGGTTTTATTGCTAGGTACCTTTTAGGGGTAAAAAGCAAAGGATCAGCTCCACATCCCAGGTTTCAAAATGTTATGATCTAAGTGCAGAATTCATCACTGCCACCACTAAGAGATCATACATCCTGGAGTGTCATGAGCCATCCGTGATTTGTGTCATTGCAGAGGATGATAAATCACTGCTAAAGACATAACAAGCAGCATCATCACTGCAACACAATAGATCATGATGCATCAAGATCTTCGCTAAAATATTATTTACAGTTAGCAGGCGCTTGGAATGGCAAAGCAGAAGCTGATATTAATCTTCCTTGCATTGTGCCTTTGTGCACAGTAAGGGCCCTCCCTGCCCTGGGAAAAATGGGATCTGTAATATTCAGTGATGCAATAGCCACTGATTGTATGGGGCTGAGAGGGATTAATTTTCTATATGCATATACATATACATATATATATATATATTTACAGAGAAAAGGAATGATGGCAAGAGCAAATGAAGTCTCATTCTTCTGAGCGTTGAGAACACTGTGCTTATGCTGTTCAGAACCCATCTGTAAATGCAGACGTGTAAAGGTCGCTGTTCCTTACAGTAACACTGGGGAGAGAAGCAACTTACTGGTTTTCAAAAAAGCTCTAAAGGTCTGGAAAAATCTTACAAGTTCCTCCAGCTCTCACCATATTCAGCATGTGCAAAGACTTAAACAAATTAAGCTTTAGTCCCAAAACTACTTTGGGAATCCCTTTAAGGGAGGTGCTAAATTAAAAACAATGCTGCTGACACAATTAATGTTTGGGGGGGTTTTTCCTTAAAAATAAAGTTATTTGAAAATCCCATACCCTCTAAAACCCAAAGAAACCCAAACCCAGACAATTCAAACTTCTGAAAACTACTACCAGCTATTTTTATACGAGACTCTCTGGAAACAGACTCTCACTCTGTCAATCCAGACAAGTGTTTCTGAGGCACTGGGGACTGTGAGTTATTTCTTTTTCTTATGCAGGACATTGCTGATTTAGGTCACTTCAACAGGACTAACAGTTCCATTTAAAGAAATGCTGAGATGGGTGAAAGTTGCTTCTTAAAAAAAAAAAAAAAGACTTCCTGCTGGAAGGAAATCTGCATTTCCAAGCTGTTGACGACCCTTTTGACAATGAAAAAAATCTGTAATGTATTCATAAGAGTCTGCCCAACTCCAGCCTTACCCCGTCAATGTGGGAATATTATCCCCCTCCTGCCATCCTAAAGACAAAAGACACAAGTGAAGTGCCTTTCAATTTTATATCACTTACTCATCCTGTGTTTGCTTCATGACATGAAGCTGAACCCTCCCACAGACTTTAATTGAGTTAAATCATTGCCAGAACCTTATAGGCTCCCTCTCGTGCAACCTTCAATGTGTGTATCTCTGATGAGGCATGTGAGCGGGGACGTGCTCCCAGGACATCTGGGCAGCAAGCCACCTACCTATGGGCTCCAAATATTTCTGTGAATTATATTTCACTTGAACTATATTTCACTTGAACATTTCTTTCCTGTTTAGACAATCATCAAAGTTGGGGAGGAGAACAGGGAGGAGCCATGAGCAATTTACTGGAATATATACAGGCATTCCCCAGATTTCCCATCCTCCTCCTTAATTGGATATTATCCCTCATTAATGACTCTGTGAGAGCCTGTAAAGTACTAATTGTCTGCAGTTCCTCTCTCTTTCCCTCCCCTCTCCCCTCACAGAGATTAGTCTTTTGTTCAAGTTCATGAAGTTTAATTTCTGTTCCTCTCAGAGAGATGGTCAGCACATCCAACCTTTTTTCTACTAGACCCCTCAGAACCTGGTGTCACCTCCCTCGAATGGCATTTTAGGGTAAGGGGAAATTCCCAAAACCTCCTGCTTGCTTAATTATCAGTCACCAAAGCCCAGCTATGCCAATGCTCTCACTGTGGTCCCGCATAGCTGTGAGCCTGTTGCTGCACCCAGAAAGTTCTTGTTTCACATCTTGAGCAGACCAAAACCCAGAAGGGGGGGTCAGAAGTCATCTAAGCCTTTCATAAAAAGCAGAGGCTGGGTGAACACTTTCCTGCATGTCACCTCCATTTATCTTTTGTGGGGTTTGTTTTCTTTCAAAGTGAAAGAGCTAATCCCAGAAGAACAAACAAACAAACAAAATTTAAGCATCTGTTAATCAAGGACTGACATGAAAAACTAATGGTTTTGAATGGCTGAATCATTTTGCATTGCTGACTGCCTTAGTAAGCTTTTGGCCAGTTTTGGCATTTTTCTGACTGGTATTTTGCTAGGATACTTTAGGTCCATATATTTAAAGTATGAAACCCAGTAATGCTTCCACTGGCACTAACAAATCCCCTGACATGATTTTGGGTGTGATAGCCTGTTTTGACTTATAGTCTACTTGGTCAGGGCCAAGGGGCATTCCTCCCATTGTCTCCCTCGTTGCTCTGGAGATGCTGGTCCCTGAGCCTCATCCTTGTTAGCATACAACGCTGCCAGGAGCCATCGAGCTGTGACCCTCAGTGCCTGGGGAAGCCCCTAGCCATTTCTGCAGCCTCGTCCTGGCATTGCAGGTGTTCAGGGAGATGAGTGGCCTCTCTTTTAGACCCTGTCTGGGATTTCTGCCATGCCTGTGAAGCACAGCCCCAGTTGCTTTTGTGATGGGGATACCGGAGCCGAAGCCTGGGCTGTGTGAGGAGGCAGGGCGACTTTTGCTGGTTTCTTCAGTACAGTTACAGTGTCACTGTCTGCTTTCTGCTGTCTTGGGGACCTGCTAGCAGGAATCATAGTGCTTGTCTTTTCCTTCTCCTATAACTTTTCTGATACTACAGCCACAGGCTGACTTGCTACTGCCAGCAGCCAGCACAAAGTGATACAGACCTTGGCAATATGCAGAGAACATGACCACGTCTTTTAACCACTACTGCCTTGAAAGTTATTCTTCAGGAAGACTCATCTGTAGTAAGATACTACTTGAAAAAAGAACAAATGCTTTAAAAATTCTTCACAGAATTGTAGCTTTCTGCTAGCAAAATCAAACAGGTGAAGGTGATGGTAAGCTATTTGTCCCAGGAACTACAGGCTCTCTAGTCATCAAGTCAGCCTGAAGTGGTTCAGTGTTCAGGTCATCGCAGGACACTGACAAGGTGATGGCAAATGATCTGGCTCCCATCCAGAGGCCTCACATTTCAGGCTGGTCTATCTGTTATGGAGGTCCTGCCGGTGCCTCGTGGCTATCCATCCGTTCCACCTCAGCCAAGGTCAGCCCTGCCCAAGCTGCAGGCTCAGCCTGCCACTTGGTCCCTGGTTTCCAGCCCCAGCATGGCTCCCGCCCCAGCTGCCAGGTCTGTGCTCCATGCCTAGTGTCAAACAGGTCTCATGAGTCTTCCTCCTCACCTTCCAGCCTTTTCCCACAGTGTAACACCACAACCAGAGCAGTCGAAGCTGCTTGGGCTCCATTCCACGCTTCCTGGGATCTGTTTGCTCCCCAAACTCTCATTCTTATGACAGCTGCATCTGGGCTACTTTTGCCCAATTCAGATGTGGACACAGCTTATTTTTCTGAAGATGACAGATGGAAAGGCAGACCTTCCTCTCACTCTAACACTGCCTTCATTCCATGGGTTCAGGACACCTGAAGCAGGAGACTTAGTGTTCCCCACTCTCATCTTGAGAAATATAGGACAACAGAGACTACACGGTGGTTAAAAACTCTGCTATAAGGTCTGACCCATTTTCGTCCTCTAAAAGCAATCTAACATCTGTTCTCAGTATTTCTGTGTGCCATTTCAGAAATATCTTTGGAAGAGCACTGCTAATTCATGCCCCGTCTACTTTCAAATTGTATTATTGCAGCCTCAAGTTTATATATGCTTGGGGATGGATCTTTATATAAACTAAAATTTCTACAGAATATTATCTTGGGCATAAATTTAGTAGCAAAATACATTTGTACCTGGTGCTTAAATCTCAGCTCAGTCCAGCTGTCCTGCAAATCCTGCTGCAACTAAGTGGGAAAAGATATTTGTTGCTCTGTGCTGAGGCAGCTTTTGGGAGGCTATTGGGACTTTGCTTGTGGAGGCATTGAGGAGAAAGGGCTTGGAAAGGCATCTCTCCACAGCTTTCCAGCCAGTAAGCAGGCAGCCAGTAAGCCAGGCCTATGCACTTGGTGGGGTAAAAGAAGGAGGAGCAATGAAGATCCCAGAGATTGCAGCTCCTGGGTTCCCTCTGCTTCAGTGTCAAGATCTGGAAATAATAAACAAAAATCCCTGTGGTTATCCCTCTTCAGCACTGCACAGTCAAGAGGCAGAGGGGCTTGGCTCCATGTATCAGTCTTTCATGCCCTAGAAGAAGAGAGCAAATTCTCTGTGCCAGCCTCAGGACTGGAGACCTGATGGCTTCTAGAGCTCCCAGCCACTGCTAAAACTCTTCTCTTGTTCCTGGGCAAGAAGCTTGTGTTCTGCAGATATTAACTGCCAATAAATATTCCTCTAATCTGAGATCCATCAAAAATGCTGGCTCCACTTATTTTAGAGTCCATCTTTGACCTTTACTGCTGTGAAATGGTTCTACTGATATTCCACAAGAGGCTATAAAACATCTGGCCTGGCTGCGCACAAAATAGCTGGGATTTTCTAGCCATTTCAGTCTGTGGCATTGACTCCAAATGACAATTTACCTGCACCACTTCTGGAAGCTGTGGGGCCTGAGATGCTGTGAGGAGCTTGATACATCAAGTAAACCCAGCTCACACCTGGGTTAATGGAGAAGACCTGATTTTCAAATAAGAACTCTGGTCTTACAGAGCATCATGCAGCAGCCTTCAAGGCAAGGCAATGAGACTGAAGGATATCTGCTCTTGCACACACCCTTCCTGCACCTGGTGTCACCCAGTGGCAAAACAATAGAAAAAGTCAGGAGAGAGGTAGATGGCCAGGCAGGGTGACACTGGTTCCCCCTCAGAGACTGGGTTTCACTGCTACTGTGGCTGTGCCCTTGCACCTTCAAATCCCTCAGGGGCCCCGAGCAGTACAGAAAGGAGCCAGGTGCAGGGGTTATTTACTTGGACAAACAAAAGCAGTGACTCTTGGCTGGCCTGGGAGCAGAGGAGAAGACACCTGTGTGTTGACGGGTGGGCTCAGCTGCTGAGGTGCTGAAGTGCTGCAGCTGCAAAAAGCACACCAATGCCTTGGCTCAGGGTACCCCCAAAATCTGAAATCAGCAGATGGTGCCTTGCCCCACACCCTCAGTTTCTAACTCTCCCTTCTTCTATCTCTTCTCCACAAACCATGGGACTGCTGTCTGGCGAGGCTGGAGAGGACTGGACATAATTTTAATGTAATTTTCTTGGAGATCAAACAGCACTTGACCTTGTGTCTCTTTTGGTGGGCCACCAGGAAGGTCAGCTGCCCAGCGGCATTTTTGGTGGTGGCATCCACAGCAGTGAGGCATCACAGTATCTGAACTCACATATAATTCCCTGTGTTTTCTGCTAGAGATGAATAGACAAAAGACCTCCTGGGCAGGAAAGGGGGCCCTGCTCCACCAGAATTTGGATTTTTCACTGTCAGCCAAGCAGAGGATCTAAACTCCAACAATGAGCTCCCTGCTCCAGACGAAAAACATTTATAACCTCTCCAAGCCAGGCTCTGGCAGGGCAATACAAACTGTGAGCTCCACAAGATAATGACCTTGAAAGTATCCATTTATCTTGGCCTTTCCCCGCAGCTTGAGATGCCACAGAAAATCTGAGGCTTGCTTTCTTCTTCTTTCCTTTATTTTCTTTCTTTTAATTTTGAGCAGGAGGGATGAATATTCAGGGAATTCTAGCAACATGCAAATTGTTCAGTTTCACCTCTCTGGCTGGAGCTCAGCACTGAAACCCCAGTCAAAATCAAGAATGAGTGGGGCAATTGGTCCTCCTCTCCCTGGTACTCCAGGAGGGCAGTCTGTGGGGGAAGGGACATCCTGCTCTGTCTCCATTACCTTATTGCTCCGCACTGGCATTTTATTCATTAATCTTCATCAATAAGCGATATCTGCAACCAGCAAAACCAAATTCTTTGAGCCAGTTACTCACTAACTACATCTTACAGCTTGGTGTGGTGTGACAGCCTGAACTGCATTAAAATCTAAACAACAGGTTAGAAATTTCCCTGGAATAAATGGAGCTGGTGCACCATAAATGTTATTTCCTCGGGGAGAGCAGTGACTCCCTGGGGTGTTTTGCTTTTCAAAGTCAGTGTCTGTTTTCTATGCATTGCCACTGTATGGAAGCCATTGCTTGCCACAGCAGGGTGCTCCCTTTTTTATCGGTTATACAACTTGGGTGTAAAATAATCCCACATCATTTCCTTTGGTGTTCAGTACAGACAGCTTAAAGTGAAAACGGAACTCACACAAAGCAGATGACAACGGACACAGGCAGAAGCTGCTACTAAGAAACATCCTTCTACTTACAGGGAAAAAAAAATTATTTGCCAAGATGTTTTCTCATTGCTGCACATTTTAGTACTCTTACAGATGTGGTGAGATCCAGCCACTTTATTTGCAGACATCCTGCAGTGTACAGCTGGATCTGGCTGCTGCTCTGCAGATGCTCCAGCACCTGAGGGCTGGGATCTGCCACTTACCTTTGTTCACAGTCAGTATGGTGGGCTGTCTGCTGGGACAGCATTTGGGTTCCAGAGGGAATTTGCTGGCTGCTGTCTTTTAAGCAAGCACCAGGTCATGTTTCTGTTTCAGACGTACGTGTAATGTACAGCTTTGCTTCCTAGGCACACTCCAATGCAATTCAGCCTCAGGAATTCTTGGCTTCCCTCTGGATTTTGATGTCTTTATAAGAGGTTGCACTGAAGGAGTCCATAGTAGTGATCTCGTGTCTCACTGCCAGCAGGATGGAGACTCATATGGAGACTTAAAGAATAGAATTATTATTATTCCATGAGACACACACGCTGAACCCCCTTCTCAATGCCATTTTTGGAGATGTGCTGGAGGACCAAATATACCAAGGACACGAGACTCAGCATGACCCTGCAGTGAAGGTGAAGGTTTCTTATAGCTCTGTAGGCCAGATCTGTGCTTTTTGGCAGGTCAGGGAGTTTGAGCCAACTTCTTGTACTTCCTCTGTCCCACCTCCTCAAGTGCCTGGCTCTCCAGGTGCTGAGCAAACCCGCTGGATCAATGGATAAGGCCTCAGTCCATCTTCAAGCAAGCTATTAAACGTTTGCCAGTATTTAGAGTACTTCAGGGGACTGGCACAACCATATCATATCTAGCTTGAATACAGCTATCGGAGTAAGGCCACTTTAAAAGTACCTTTATGATATGCATAGTTAACTATTTCTTTAAAAATAAAAATCTCATCACAGAAAAAGAAATGCCAAAGCCTTTTCGAAGCTCCTTAACACAGTGAATAAAAAGCCAGAGTTCATTTACATAACAGTGATATACAGACGTACATATACATGCATGTACATTTGCATGAAAAGCATTTGCAGAAAATTCTAAAAATAGAAGACATCTTAGAGGTTTTTAGGCAAGTAAATCTTTACATGCTTTTATGTTTTATTTTTTCCCTCCAATTAATAGTTTAAATTAAAACCCAGTTCTCCTGTCTTCTACAATCTGCAAGCCAGTGAACCACAGACTTTCCCTACAAACACCTCCCTCTAATTCCTCCACCAAAGGATCAACCAAGAACACCCAGTGCTACTGAAATGAAGGTCAGTAAAGGAGAGATGCCTTTGTCTCTAGTCTATCAGTTCTTCTAGAATGAAATTCACCCCTTAATTTAGAGGATAGTTTTCCTCGGAGGAAGGTAGGAAAATTACAACAGTTCCCTGTGAAATACTCACTATTTTAGGATGAAAATGTTTGGAGGTTTGAGGTATCCAAGCAAAAATGGGAGGAGGTTGGAAACCAGCTCTTAGGAACTGTGTGCTCCAACTACTTGAAACAATGCTTAACCTAAAGCTTAGGCGTACCCTTACTGTCTCAGGTGGAGTGGCTCTCCTATCTCATACTAAGCGTCTGCTTAACTGCTCCTCTGGGTCAGGGCCCCAATTAGCACACCAAGATCTAATTTTATTCTCAGTTACAGCTGCATAAGACTATATTAAGCAAATGACTTTATACAAGTAACAAAAATTAGATTAAGCACTGGCTCAGGATAGAAAGGGAGAACATGACACAGAAAAAGGTACCTTGTTGGATGTTGCTGCCTCTGTTACATATGTTTCTATCCTGGCAGCTCTTTGTCCTCTTAAAACATCTCCACTCCAACCTTGTCTCACTAAGACCAGTCTAATTTCTTCTGTAAAACGGCTTCTGAACAGAAAGTGTTAACAAGCCAGTAAGATAATGCCATGCCCAAGAATCCCATAATTTCTAAAACAAAGCCTGTCAGCTAAAATCTACACAAATCCATATGCACAAATGCATGTCCACGAGTTAAACCTGCACCCATGTCCTTGAGTAACCACATGCTGGTGTTACTGTAGACTCTTATTTCTTCATTCTTCCCTTCTCTGTCCTTCCCTTCTCCATCAAGCCCTTTAGATCTTGATCCTGACACTTCAGGCACCAGCTCACGTTATTCAGAAGTAAAGCCTACTGACTTCAGCTCAGCTTGTGTGTGTTCTTACAGTCCCTGCTTTGCAAAGAACACCTTTTAGATAAGCTACACTAAATTATCCAGAATTACACTAAATTATCCACTTACAGATAAATACATGCTTTGGTATTTTCCTGAACAAAATGAACATAAATATGAACTCAAGATCATCTTGAAGGATCAGCCCCTAAATTTTGTGTACCCCGGTAGAGGCAACTACATTCTGCGTGCCAGCTTTGAAACACCTTACACGCTACTGAATCTATGAACATTAGCTAATGCTAAAAGAATTTAATTTGCCTGTCATTTCCACCTGTAAAAACCAGGGGTAAATCTAGGATAGATCTATAATGGAAAGGGAGAGGCTGGCCAGTTTAGTGCTCCCAGCTTTCCTGATTTCTGGGAGCCACAGCAGGACAGGAAGATCTCCTCAGCACAGCAAGGCCAGTAGGTTTGGTCTCAGAAGGCTTAGGACTGGCTTTGGCCAAGAATCCAGGAGCTCATATGTGTGGTGCAGTGTCAAACAGATACTGGTGACTCCCACCACGGCTGAGAGGTGACGAATGCCCAAGTCAAAGCCAGCATGTGGTTTACCCCAATCTGTAGCAGAAGCCACTCTGATTTTTAAAAATACAGTTTTGTCTTCATACAAGGAAAGTAGGAAAAAGCAGCATGAACAGAGTCACACTTCAAGTTGAACAAAGCAGAGCTCTTGTTTGAAGCACTGGCAGAAGCCCAGCATCTCTTGGGCAGGCACTGGGGTCAATCCTGTCTGGTTGTCCCTGCCAGGGAAGGACAAAGAGCTTTAAATTTTATTAAATGTGGTCAATTTATTTTTTTTTTTCTGTTAGCGGCTTACTTTTTTTTCTCTTTTTTTAAATTTTTTTTCTTTTTTTTTTTTTTTTCAATTGGTGGTAGTGGTTGTGCGCCAGAGGGTTTCTAGAATTACTGGTAGGACAGCGCTAATGTGGCAAGCCAAAAGTTTGAAGAAAAATTCATGCATGCAGGCTCCTAAATATGGATCTACATGGTTATTTTCAGCCAGAGTCTTGCACATCCATAGTTCTGGGTTAGAAAACATAAGCCCCAGGTGAAATGCGTTTGGAGGCTCTCTGCCATCTGATGTGAATGAAGACCCCTGTCACAAAATCATCTGTATGACCTACTTGCTTCTTGCCGCTAAGGAATTGTCCAGGACTCATGTAACAACTTCAAACTCAGGCACATTCCTCGAGCTGTGTGAGGAAGCTTGCACATTGCCTGACCACATTATATCTGCCTCTAGGCAGTGTTATCACTCCTTCCCTTCCATATGCTTAAGCAGAATTTTTACAAAAATAAATGAAATACATATGTACATTATGCAAAGAGTGTTCTTGAGCCGTACTATATTTGGTTTTGCATGATACGTATCCAGCGTGTAGACCATTGGCACTCATTTTTTAACTGTTAGAGATAAGCAGAGTCACAGTAAGCTATAAAAGAGTGTAAAATATGCAGGGCCTGATTCTCCGGCTCACGGAGGCCCCTTTACATCACGCTGGCACTGTGCTGGAGTCTAAAAGCAAGTGCACATGTGACTGGAATCTACTTTCAGGCCCTTTTATACTGCCAAAAGAGCTTAAAGTTGCCTGAATTCAAATGAGATTCAGATGCTTGTAGTACAAGCCAGTAGCCACCATTACAATTTTCATTAATACTGCTGCCCCTCAGCAGTGGGGTGACCAGCAACAGTTGCCCCTGGGCATAAGGAGCTGATGGAGGATCAGAGGGCACTGTCTCTGTCGCCATCCCTGGGGAGACAGGGGCATTCCCAGGACCAGGCATGGCAGGATGGATACAGTGGGTGCCACCACAGGCAGGAGGATGAGGGGGCAGATGAGCAGGGCATGTGTGGGGAGCTGAACAGCGAGGAGTACCCTGGCTGAGCACCCCACTTTTCCCAGCTAGTTCCCTGTCCAAACTGGGATCCACATCATCCAAGTCTCTCTTTTCATAACTGTTTCTTTTTCCTACAAAGAGCCGCCACAGAACCCAGAAGAACAAAAAGTGCAGGTACACCCGCCCTTGGTTTTAATCATTCAGCGCCAGCCAAAGAGGGAGGGGCAGGAAGGCTCTGCCACCTTCCTGCTTTCCCTACACCTCCCCCCACCTTGGCCCACGTTGGATCCAGCCACCCACCGTGCAGGCTCTGGCTTTGAGCACTTTGCCCCAGGCCCCAGACACAGCCACTTCTGCAACCAGGAGAGAAACCAGAGCTGCTAGCTCGTGACTGGCACACAGATCACCAGTTCATGACTCTCTTCCGTGGAAAAAAAAAAAAA
>VYZS01078486.1:15225-29865 GCA_013400695.1 Neodrepanis coruscans | reverse complement strand
CAC
The DNA here is from genome assembly GCA_013400695.1 of Neodrepanis coruscans. Lineage (NCBI taxonomy): Eukaryota > Metazoa > Chordata > Aves > Passeriformes > Philepittidae > Neodrepanis > Neodrepanis coruscans. Next base: position 29,862 of record VYZS01078486.1, on the reverse strand, counting down.
TTAAGATTAGCATAATTCCACTGAGGGAGATAGAACTTTCTAGTTTAGTCCATTAATTTATAAATAGAAAGACCTGTATACTCAAATGTGGGGTACCATATGGTCTGTTGAATTCAGCAGAGAAATGGGAAATTCCATAGCTCATGAGTATAGGGGTTTATCAATACAGTAGTCATGACCATTAGCAGCTAACTTCAGAGAATGTAAAAGGAAAATATATGCAGGAAAATTGAGATTTTATGACTCACTGTAAAGTTTTTTGTTTGTTTGATTTGTTCTGGTTTGGTTTTTTACGTTTTAAAGTATTACATGTTAGTGAGTGACTGGCTCTCTGAAACCTGGGAGATTTGGTTTCTGAATTCTTGACCTATTGTATCACAACCCATAACTTAACTGCAGTCTGAGAACAGTGTGTTCATACAAATGTCTGCTCCTTTTTAATCCTGATTCAGTAATACCTTCTTAACTCTATAAGCAATGTGCATGCTAAGTGTAAAAACTGTTCTTTTGTCAGTGTTACATTATTACCGTTTGATTTCATATTGTCCTCTTAAAGATGATGCAAGCTAGACAGGCATGTTTGGTTCTATTTCTTTCCTTTGGCAATAGTGTGTTTCCATGCCCATAGGCACTTTGTTCCATCTGCACTTTCTGTTAAGATAGACTATAGGCAGAACATCTAGGAATTACAAGGTAGCATATTAGAATATCACACCACCATTAAAGGGTTCCCAGTTTCCCAGAATGTTTCCTTCTATGTCAATACATTTTCTTTGCTTAAAAGCATAAAACCAAGAAAACTTTCAGCCCCCACCCACCAGGGAATGCCTGCCAGCAAGCCATTGTCACAACCCATTGGTAGGAGCCATGATGTTAATTATAAATTCTCATCAGCCTGAACAAAGACACCAGACATATCAGGGAACTCTTACATTTTATTGTACAGTCTCTATAACATCAGCCAGTATTTATATATATATATATATATAACCAGCCCAGTATTTAGATTCAAAAGGTGTTGGCTAACACACCCTTAAATTTCTTACAATAGGCTTCCACAAGAGAGGAGGTGAACAAGCACTTAATTTTGTACAGCACACTTCAGCAAGGTCTCAGCTCCCACAACACACAACCAAAGGTCTGACTCTCAGGCCACAGCAAACCAAATATTCAAAGGTATTGGTCTACAAGCCGCAAACACCTCCACAACCTGTCCCCTCCCACAGCTTTAAAATGGAGTGTGGGGTAGAATATGACAGCCTGCTTTGCCCAGGCAAAGCAAGGGAAAACAAAGAATATCACCAGTTGGTACTGCTGTGTGGATCGTCTGGAGCTGGGGCTGTAAGAAAACAAAACAAAAGAGAAAGTGAAGACAAAGAGAGCCAGAGAAAGGAGAGACAAAAAAAAGAGTGAGGGGGAACAATCTGCTCCCTTTTATTTTTCACGTGGTGCACCTGTTATATAAATCTGACTTTTCATGTGTTTTGTTCACGTGTGCACAGCTGACCCTTCTTAAGAAGGTGAATTGGGTGGGGGTACTGGGCACAAGTCTCAAAGTGGAGCAGGTTGTTGGCTCAGCACAGCACTGCCCCATCTCCACAGGACCATCTCCTTCAATCACACCTTTCCTGTAGTAATACTCAGAATACATAACATGCTTAGGTCTGGTCCTCTACAGGAATCCAGTAAGGATACATTTTCAGGAATTAATACTGTTATTGCTCAGTTCCTTCTTGTATTTTTTGAATTGATATAATTTCTGCCTGCATACATTATTTTCATGTTTGTAACGGTGAATTCCCCGTGTCAGTCTATTCTGTCTCTGGAAAGTTTCTGAGCTGGTGACTTCTAAATACCCTGCAGATTGTTACTGAGAGAAGCTCTTAACATGACTGCAGAGGCAGCAAACCACAAGACAGCCTTCTGCAGGCTGGACAAGTTATTAAAAAAATGAGCTGCAAACTATAACCTCAGTAAAGGTGCTATCATTATGTTTGCATGCTGCAGGATGAAGTTAATTTTAAAAAGACATTCTTGTGCAAAATGTTGTCATAAAGGGACAGTGGTTTTCATTACCAGCCTGTTTCTTTGGGGAATTACAACCTCAGCGATTTTAATTTGCATCAGACAGAAAGTTGCTATGCTAGTCATTAGCCCAGATGTTAATTTCCATCTAAATATTGCTCTAATTATGTAAAGAAATCAGTCATTTCAGGGGCTCTTGAGTTACTGGGATCATCAAAGTGTGTGATTTTTAGACCTGTGTTTTGCAGGTTTTTCTTTTTGTTTTGGGACTGTGATGACAAATTTTAATCTGTTTGAGCTCAGGTGCCTTTGGTTTTCTGCGGAAGAAACAACTCTGTTGTTAAAGTCAGAGCTGTTTCCTCAATGTCCATGCACAGCTCTGATAACACCTGCAGGGCCCCTTTGCTGACATCAGTAGGTTTCCATCCCAGGTGCAGGTTACATGAGGGAGTCCATTACCAGTGTAAGGCTGAATTTTCCAGCGTAATGACAGAAGATTAGCCACGACTGCTGTAGCCAATGACTGGCTTCAGAAAACACCAGGCTCCCCTGCAGAAACCAGGGCAGCTTGGGATTTTGGATCCGGCAGAGGCTGCTTTAAGGAACATGAGGCCACACGGGGACTGCCCCTGTGGAGGGGTCATCCTTGGGCAGTCCAGAGCCATCTGTCTCACTCACAAAGGGTGTTAAGGAAACAGATTAAAACACTAGGCTTCAGTGTTGTGTGAAACTAGATTTTCACTAGGTCTGCACACTTGTCACTTAAAAGAAATTCCATAGCCCAGTTAGGTAGTGTGTCCCTACTCATACACAGAGCAATCTTGTCTTCCTTCCTTTGCCACTGCAGATATTAAAGGCACTGCTGTTTACTTTATCACACTGATTCCTCAGGCCTTTGATTATTTATTTGAGTGTGTTAATTTTATTTTCAGAGGTCTTCATTGACTCCATCCCACTCCCCACCAATACAGGAGCCCAGCAAGAGGTAGAGGTCCCTCTCCCAGCAGCAGTTATTGTAACATTTGAGCATGCCGTTATATTTTCTGCAGCTTGCAAAGCAACCTAGGTGTTCCGCACTTGGGACACGAATTAATTATGTGTCTTTGTATTACTTTGTATTACATTATAACTACTACCTGAAGTCTGCCTTAGTCAGCTGATCTCTGTCAGCTCTGCTCAGAATGATCACAGAGAAAATGCAAAAAATGGTGTTTGTGAAACCAAAATGAGCAGATAAGCCAGTGGAATCTGATATCTGTTCTTCTTCCCTCCCCACCCAGAGTGTGAGCCCATAGAAGCTATCGCCAAGTTCGACTACGTTGGAAGGTCTGCACGAGAACTCTCTTTCAAGAAAGGAGCTTCCCTTCTGCTCTATCACCGAGCATCTGAAGACTGGTGGGAAGGAAGGCACAATGGAATTGATGGTCTTGTCCCTCACCAGTACATAGTGGTGCAGGATATGTAAGCAGTGTCTGGTGTGACTGTTTTTTGGTGGGGTGTAAAATTTGAAGCACTTAGTAGTGTTTTCCAAATGGCTCAGTGATTTGAAGGCTTAGATAGATAAATCATTTGCCTTCTATGCTGAATGCCTCTGTTTTTATTGTCCTGAATTGATGTCTCAGTCAAAAACTACTACTAGACAAAGCTACTTTTATGAATATGTTCCCATTACATTAAGAGAAAGGTACTACTGCACCTATTTCAATTAGAATATATCTTTGTAGCAATTGCTGGCTTTTAGCTTCAGAACAGCAAGAGCTGGAGAAACGCAGCCCTGAACTTCTGTTTTATGGGTTTAAACATGTACTTTGCCAAGGATGACGAAGTTCTTTCCAGAAAGGTTACACTCAAAGTGTAAAAAGCTCAGTAAATAGAAGGATTATAAGGAATATTGGGAGATACGCAAGGGCTGCAGTGCATTATAACATGCTTCCATTTCCTAAGGGAATTAAAATCTGAGAATACCAAGGTGCTCTGTCAGACTTTACTGGCTGACTTCTCATCTCACCATGTGTGTTCAGGGATGACACTTTCTCAGATACACTGAGCCAAAAAGCAGACAGTGAGGCCAGCAGCGGACCCGTAACTGAGGATAAGTCATCATCAAAGGACATGAACTCTCCTTCTGACCGTCACTCTGATGTGTATTTAGGAAGGTAAGCTTCAGCATAGCATGTTCCAGTAGTATAGCTCACAGCTCAAGTAACACAGTAATTGCTTCTCCACATGCTTATGCTGGGTCACTACAACTTGTCCTATAACCACTTCTTCATTGGTGCAGGCAAAGAAAGAGATCAGAACCTCCACCTCCTCTAAGACGCCCTGGCAGGAGCAGTGATGGCCACTGCCCAGTACACCCACCTCACCCTCTCTCCAACTCAGCCATGGAGCTAGGTTCCCCCAACCTGGCAACTCACTGCAGTTCCAGAGCCCTGCTTCAAAATCGAAACCTCAATGCCGACAGCCCTGAAAGGCGACGTAGGCCTGGACATGGCAGTCTCACTAACATCAGTAGGCACGATTCCCTGAAGAAGATCGATAGCCCTCCAATTAGAAGATCTACATCATCTGGACAGTACACAGGTTTCAATGACCATAAACCACTGGACCCAGAGTCAATAGCTCAGGTTTGTGTCCTTTATGTCACTGTGTGATTTTCTGAGGAGCAAATCTCACTGAACAGTGCAAAGCACATGCACTGCTAGAAAGGTGTGTGGAGGTGAATATCCTACTTAGCTTTCAAAACAGAGTGTATGTGGAAGAAGAGGTGTTAAGCGGTCTTGAATAAAAGAAGCACAAGGGAGAGTAAAGATTGCAGAAGCAATAAAAAGAAATTTTTTCCCATTATACTGTAATGAAATTGCCTCTGCCACACAGAACACTAGGACAGTATACGATTACTACAGCTATGTAGGTTTCTGTGCTTTGTTGAAGGATGCCCTATTCTAACTTGCATGCAATTAGTGTTCAGTTATTTCTCATTATTGTGGTAAGCCGAAAAGTGCTCTGACTGGCTAGGAGTGACCATTGCCATTCAAAGTGTAGATTTACAGTCCAGGGTCATGTGGATTTTATGTAGTTTTCTTATAGTTCATATGTAGTTCAGACTGTATGTGGATTTGATGCTTGTAGTAGAACGTTACATGCAATTGTGGACCATGTTATCTCTGTGCAAACACCCCCTGGTCTCATTCCTGGCAGTGGAGAGATGAGAAGGATGGAATAGGCAGCACCCCGATCATCAAATTCGTCTGTTCTACTGAGCTGGTAACAGCTCTTAAGCAAATAGATACCTCTGTCTTCAGAACTCATATTTTGTCTAGGTAGGATAACATGATTACTAGGGGCACCCTGAGGGTGCAATATGATTGCAAACACATTTTACAATAACACTGACACTCATGTTTTAAAATTTAATGTACTGGTAATGCTTGCTTTCAAACTCTGCTTCCAGCAAGGAATAGAAGGGACTGTCATGCTTAGATCAGAAAGCTGAACCATGTATTAGGGTTAGAAAGTGTAACTGTTGTTACTGGTTTATTCTAAATTATTTTATTTCCTTTTCTGAAACTACATACAGTGTTGTTTAGCTTAAGCTATCTTTTTCTATATGCCTAGACTAGAAGTCATTTGACAATGACATATCCCAAACTTTGATTAAACTGTGTGGAAGTCACTGTGAGCAGGCAGGGAATACCAGACACTTTAACCTTAATGGTATCTCAATACCACTGAAAAGCAGTAAACTAGTGTCTTGGTACATTCTTTTAGCATTTATGCCAGAAATTATGATTAAAAAAAAAATCTTAGATATGCATACTGAACAGTATCTTGCCATTTTTTCTGTTTAAGATTTACCTCAGTGAAACTAGAGGAGACAAAAGCTGATAGGTATACAAGATTTATTTCCTTACAAAACCTGGGTTTATACTCTTTGTGAGAGAATACAGATACTGAACATCTGAAGCATTAGGTGAGTTAGCTAAGAGTTAGCAAAGCGACTAAAATCTTTACAGTTGTCAATACACAAGAGGTGACAGAAATCTTTAGCACTATACCACTGCTAAGGAAATATCCATTGCCCTGACAGTCACTTGATAAAATGGTTTGCAGATTTTAATACATTTTTTTCATTCTCACGTAAACAAGTTAAATATTTGTAATGTCCAACCAAGGCTGCCATTTTGTCAGTTGTGGTGTCTTTCAAATACATCTGGTGGAAATTTGTTTTAGTACTGTAGTAATTGTTAGAGGATGGTTGTCAAATTAATTCATGCATTTTCTGCCCCTTTGCCTTGCTCCTCTGGTGCTTTTCATTCAGTAGCAATTGGAATGACGTGCTGCTCTCTCTGTGCTCTGACCCAGGACATCGAGGAGACGATGAACACAGCACTGAACGAGCTCCGTGAGCTGGAGCGGCAGAGCTCAGCAAAACACGCCCCTGATGTCGTGTTGGACACCTTGGAACAAATGAAAAATGCTTCCATTCCTGCCACCTCCACAGAGTCTCTCAGCCCTCTCCACAGTGTTGTTTTAAGAAGCTCTGAGCCTCAGATCCGCCGTAGCACTAGTTCTTCCAGTGACACCATGAGTACTTTCAAGCCCATGGTGGCCCCTAGAATGGGAGTGCAGCTGAAACCTCCTGCTCTTAGGCCAAAACCTATTGTTCTTCCAAAAACAAATCCTAGCATAGGACCTTCGCCTGCTTCCCAGGGTCCAGCTGACAAATCTTGCACAATGTAGACAGCTCAGCCACCCACAGTGCCCAGCTGGGGTATGCTAGGGAAGGGTTGGATTAACAATAAAAGTCAGGGCTCCATAACATCATTTGTTCATGTTTGTAACTGGAGAGGCTTTGTTTTTCAGTGTTCTTGAATGTATTGTATGAAAGTAGCTACATTAACATGGGCATTTGTATTTTGTATGGTTTCAGTTAAAAGAAAAACTGGACAATTGTGCATAGTTTTAAAAAACAAACATAGACTTACTTGAAAACCTGATGCTGCACCATTTGTAATAAAACCAACACAGATCACAAACAACTTGCCACGTTGTACCATACTTCACAGTCTTACTGTAGCTATATAATAACAGATCCTGCACAAAACTAAGGGGCTGGGGAGGTTCAGGGGAGGTGGGGCCTCTCATTTCTGGATCACCAAACTAAATCTCAAGCAATTTAGTAAGAACTGAAGTCTAGCACGTAAGGATTAAGAGTCTGTATGGAATGTCTAAATCATCTCAGGTCACATTTCTTATATAAGACACACCAAAAAGAAAGAATCACCAAACCCTTGCAACTCGTATTTGGCACCAAGTTTTTTAGCTTTCTTGTTGGTAGTGTCACTAGAGGCAAGCGCTGGATGGAGCTGGAGATCACATTGCTCTCACTGGTACAAAGCAGCATTCCAGGACACAGCTAAAGCACATCTCCAGGATAGTATCTAGAAACTCCTTTTGCTACACTCTGTAATAGTGTGCTTTTTCCCGTGAAACCAGACCTTCATTCTCTGATACCAGATTTTTCACAAACGCTGAATTCATTTGAAGTTCATAGTTAAACAAGCCAGGCTCTGGGAAGTGCATGAACCTGTTGGTCCATTAGGCAGGTTGATAGGCAATTAAAAGGTTCAACTACACAGTAATTCAGAAAAGTATCCCTTTGACTTTATTGCTCAGTATCCAATTAGAGACATGATTTGAGTTGTAATAGTCAGAGTTCTGAGCTGACCCAGCTGTGCTGACTGCCTTGCACAGCACAAATGCTCAGTTATGCTGATAGCGGCAAGACAAGGACACTGAAGAGGGACTACCTCCTGCCAGTGGTGCAGGGGTCACTCACAGGACAAGCAGCTTTCTACTGCCTAGATTCAAGCTGACTAAAATTTTTCATAACCCCTTCCCCTTTTTCTTAAATGACAGAAATCAGTACCTTTCTTATGTCTGTGTGAGTGATGACTGTCAACTTTGCTTAGCACTCTGTTATACTTCATAAGCTAAATGTCCAGCTGTTTGCACATTGCAACAGTAAGCCATAATATTATTTCTGTGAATATATTTTCCAACATCCAATCCATAAAATGAGTTTCAGTGAAGAAACGGGGGGAAAAAATCACTTGTGGTCCATCTACAGGAGTACAACTGACTCTAATTAAGATCTGTCTTTCCACATATTCTGTAAGATCTTACTGTTGGAAAGCTTGAAGTCGTACCACTCACTACACATGAACAGTTGTGTTTGTGCAGAGGAGACTAGTGACAAAATTTGATAGACATAATTGCTGAGATGACAGAAGTAATTTTCTATTGTTACTTGGGAGCAGCTTATTGGTGCTCTGATTTCCACCCTCTAGACAGGTGATGCAATGCGAAGCCCCAGGTGTGAAAAATACCCATGAACCACCTCTTGCGTCTCAAACTACTGCTGGTATTTGCAAACTGTTCAGTTCAGCCACAGTCTTCACACAGGTCTAGGTTGGAGGCAAAGTCTTAAGCCACCACAGTGGGCTGTGCATCATTGGTCAGCAAATCTCCATCCTTCTTGACTGTACTAGTGCTAACGCCAGGGCCAGAACCTAAGCCAGGCCAGCCCCAGCCATAGCCAGCACTAGTCCATAGGGTCTGCTCACTTCATTGGGACCAGAGATATTTTCAAGTACTTTCCCAGTTTACTAGACTCAGTGGAACAAAACTGGAATTTCTGCTTTCATTTACATACAGTTTTAGTCTAGAGTTTTTAAATTAACCCACCTGGCACAATTGAGATGGATACCTGTATCTTTAAATTGCATAGGGAATTTTGTATGTTTAAATAACTATACTGGACTCCATAATGCTTATATTAGAAATTGTTTAGCAAAAGAAAATATTAGAAACAGTGCATTTAGTGAATGCATCCACTTAGTGCATTCACACAGTTAAATGTGTAGTTTGATGGTTATTATAGATACTTTAAAGTATAGTAAGTGGATATGTAACAGGAAAGACTGCTACAACTACAGGCGTACTAAAGGGTAACTCCTGCACACCTAATCTAATCAGTATTGTCCTTTACTGTCAAGTTTGATGAATTGCAGTACTGGTAGCTTCCTGCTTGTTGACTGTTACCTACTTGTGTCAATGTACATCTGTAGTATGTACATGTGAAAGTGCCTTTAAATTTTAGAGGAGCTTTAGCTTTGCTCTTGTACTGTTGCATTTCCATTGCATCCTTTCCTGTTTGTGTATGGCTACATTCCCATTGCATTCCTTCCACTCTTGGAGAACAAATAATCACATGGAAGATTCATGGTTCTGGAAGAGAAATGTACTGTTAATCTGTTGTGACAATGCACTTTNTACCTACCTTAAGTTGTTCCTAGATCATCACTTTTAAGCTCATTCAAGTCCCTCTGTACCTGAAGACCCCACACAAAGAGTCACCTCACACAGTTCTCCCTGAGCACCCATCAAGAGCAGCCAATCCCATTCCCAGTGGCTGTGGGAACCCCTTGGCCAGCACCCTGCCACTGCCCTTCCTGATCCTCACAGGAAAAATGGAGTGCAAAAAACACTCCAGCTTACGTATTTTAAAAACAGAGTAAAAATATAAAAGTCTTCCTGGGGACATTTCTTGCAGAACAAAAGCTGACACTCTGAGGTCAGGGGGGAATGCCACAGGTCAAGGTTATCTTCAGTCACCCTGAGTCAGAGAAACAGTGGGAATATACTCAAAACCTCCCAGCTGGCTCCAGAAACTGAGAGTGTGTCAGACTGATGGCTGCATGAGAAATGTTCTGACATACATGGATCAGATACCGTAAAGGACAGTTCCTAGACTTAGAATACAGCTGCCCAGACAGGCTCACCATGCTACCAAGCTTACATGTATTTAGTGGGAGAAGAGCTATATAGAAATGCGCTTCCAACCCTTGCTAAAAAAAAAAAATGTCATCCCTGGTTGTTGTTGAGGGAAAGAAGACAGATGCCCCATCCCTGGAAGTGTTCAAGACCAGGTTGGATGGAGCTTTGAGCAACCTGGTCTAGTGGAAGGTGTCCCTGCCCATGGAAGGGGGGTTGAAAATAGATGTTCTGGAAGGTCCCTTCCAAGTCTATGATTTTATGTCAGACAGTGTAGGGTGCTGTGGGGGAAGGGACACAGCAGCTACCCTGGCCAGAGCAGGGCTTTCATTCTTCATGCTGAGAAAGCTGCCATAATGTGACTGTTCACTGATCAGCCCATGGTGGCAGCCTTTGTACTACAATGTCCAATAACCTTCAGGTATTTCTTGTGCCATACTGCACCAAAGCCAACTAAGGCATGCAGGAAGGGACAGCAAAGGTCATTCTTCATTCAAGGTCCTGCACAGCCCAGAGGATGTATAACCAGATTTCCACTATCAGATCAACACTGATGAGGGGAAAAAAGTATGTGGTGGCACTTAATCTGTTTTAAAATAAAAAAGAAAACAGAAGAAGAGGGGTCTCTTCCCATTTCATAATGTGAAGTGTTGGTGTTGCTTCTGTCCAGGTTTTGTAGTGGAAAGAAGCCCAGCTCTCATGGAGACAGCCAAAGCTTTGGGCAGGTGATTGGGCAACTGCCGGCTCTACTCACAATCAAAAAGCAAAGGAGTTATGAGCTATTTTGCTGAGAAAAGTGTATTAGCTGAACAGAATATGAGCAGCAGTGACAGTGGGGTGTTTAGCTCTCAGGCCACTGCTGCAAATTATTGTTTCAAGCCACATGCAGCTTCAGGACATAGCACTGCTCCAGCCTGTGCAAACGCCTCCTCAGCCAGTATAAGAAAACCACCCAGCTCTAAGTTTTATGTGGTAGAGACACATGGTTTGTTACTTACTCTGTGTTTCACATGGACTTATTCTGACCAGAAGGATCCACAGATGCTCTCTTCTGTCACTGCTACCCCATGGGACAACTGATGCATGGGGAGCAACTGAAACCAGGAAAGTATTTACTAGTGATGGTATGTGATGGAAGTACTGTTCTTTTAAGTAAGAATATTTCTTTTTCCTTGAACTTTTCTCCTGAAGGAAAAAAAACCTCCCACTACAATATATGAAAGCCCAAACAAGTGTGGTGCATCCTGTGTTGAGCTCTCTTCCCATGTAACGAGTGACAGGATAAGAGGGAATGTCCTCAAGTTGTGCCAGGAAGGTTTAGATTGGACGTTAAAAAAAAATTCTTCACCAAAACGGTTGTCAAGCACTGAAATAGGCTGCTCAGGGAAGTGATTGAGTCACCATACCTGAAAATATTTAAAAGCCATGTAGATGTGGTACTTAGGGACATGGTTTAGTGGTGGGCTTGGCAGTTCTGGGTTAATGGTTGGCCACTGTGATGTGAAAGGTATTTTCCAACCTAAACAGTTCTATGATTCTGTGATTCCTGGTTGTGTCACTGCCATCTCCCAGCAAAATCAGGCCACACTGGTCACCACAAACACCTGAGAGCAGCAGTTTTCTGGTCCAGGGTTGGAGGTTGTGTGTTTCTCTTTTTTTAATTAACAAACTGCACTCTTTTTTTTCAAGTCGCATAGTAATGGAATAAGAATATGAAGTACAAGGCAAAACAAATTCAGTTGTAAAAATATAGACAAGTTGTGCTGTACAAACGAGGTCAAACACTTGCGGCATTTAAATCAATAGTAGCTGCACTCAGTGCAGCAGTGTGGATAACCCAAAACCAAACTCTGCCTGTTCTTATTTCCATGGAGCACATTGATTCCTCCCTTAATATCTGCCATGTGCCTTTCCAGTAGTGTACATTGAAATCTATAAATACTGGCCAAACAACATAAAACAGTGATTTACATTTATTTGAATGACTTCTGGTCTGAGAGGGACAAATCCCTGAGCCCAGCACTGCTTTGAAGGGGAATGAGAAAGTCATTGAAATGGTCAGGTTTTGGGCAGTGACTTTTTAATTGCAATGGAATGGCATTAATATGGAGGTTGTTACCAGAGTCATGAAAAGAGAATTTAAATTTGCTAAAAGCAGAAAATGCCTAAAATCCTTCACAACTTTGACCTAGAGCTGCTGAGTACCTTAAAACAACTCACTGCAATACATATTTCAGTTGGATTTTTTTCTGTCTACGATGTTTTCAGAGATAGATCTGATAGTAGCACACCAGCAACTGTGGTAACCAACATGAATGTGAATGCAGTAGGGTTATTCATCAATAATCACAGGTTTAAGCTGAATTTCACTTGGACAGTTTTCCTAGCTCTTTAAGTGAGTTTTTTTCCTGAATGCAACCACAAGAATGTGTCAAAAATTAATTTCAGATCCTTTTTCAATTTGCCATACATACCAGAAGGCTTATTTCATGGCTAAGTCATATTCTGAATAAAATTGGTATTCATATATCATTTATGGAAAGCATTGAGCTGAGTACATTGCAAAGTTCCTGCTTCATATTTTATTTCTGGTTAAGAAAACACAGTAATGTGGTCTGTTTTGGAGGGGGGAGCTCTCCCTCCCTGCATGATGACAGGCAGCAGCATGGGGCACCCATGGAGAGACCCCAATTTCACACACCCACAGGACCACCCTTCTGTATCTCCAGGCTGGCTGCCCTGCTTTCTGCAGCCAGACCCTGGGCAAGCTGTTCCTTGATGCTGTCATTACACATCAGTCCTTTGAAATGGTCCAAGTGTTAAAAAATAACAGTCCTGTTTAACCCAAAGGAGAGAGTTCTTTGGAAACTTTATTTCCCTTTATGTATCATTTACATGCACTACTCAGAGTATGAAATATAAAGCAATTTATTTTAGGCTTTAGCTTGTACCTCAGAGTAACCAAATATTAAAAATTCATGTTTCAGTTCATAACAGTTTCTCATAATTTGTGTGGATTTTCCGTGGGGTTTACCTTTGAAGAGGAGCTGAAGGCACATTTCATGGTGGGAGCGCTGGCGTTTGGACCATGGCCCTTGAGCAAGAGCCCGGTCACCAGCAAGTTAACCTTTATGGAAACTATTAGCTTGTGGTACAAAATATGAATTTTTTAAAGGAAAAACTCTTCAAAAGGCCTAAACCAAACTGTCTAACAGTCCGTGAGTAGCTTCTGTTTCAATCTGGCTATTTTACGAGTGATGTGTTCTCTTCCAGACTTAAACACCAAGCCAGTGAGTCTCACAGTCTTTTAAGAGACTCAAGAGTTAAAGTCAATTGCATCTCTCACTCTGTATATCGGGTATTAACTCTACATTGCATCTTTGTGAGGTATTGTATACCTAAGTCATAAATTACAGAAGGCTGGACTGTAAAGATACCATGCAGCAAATAAGTTTAAGCAGTCAAAAAGTCAACTACAAACCAAGAAAACATTATTTCTTGCACAGCCGAACACCTCATTAATACAAGACATAAACAAAGCAAAGCAGCACAGAAAGAGAAAACAAAGCTGGCTTGCAATAGGATTCCTTCTTTCACAGCAAATTCTGCAAGCTTAAATATACTTTCCATAATAAAAATGGACAAAAGAATCTTTGTAACTTGTTCCTAAATGAACGTTTTATTGAAATGCTTTGCTGTATTTTTCATCCTTATAGGATAAATGCATTTTATTGTAACATCTTGTATAAATCAACTCTCCTTTAACATAAGTAAAGACTTGTTGTTTGTTTGTTTTGCTCTTTCTAGAATGAAATATTGCTGAGAAATATGACTTCAGAAAATATCCTGGCTTTCATAAAGCAATGTTTTCTGATTCCTGGGACAACAACTTACAGGAAAATTACAGGTCAGTTTTGGGAAACAGCTTTGGGATGTCTCAGCTCCCTCATGCAGAGAAAGCCTCCGGGGCACACAGAGAAACTCAAACTCCAAGTCAGGGCACTGGGGAGCAAATATTGCTATTAAAATAGTAATACTTCAGAATGCAAAGGAAAAGCTGTCAGACTAAGAACTTCTATTTGAGAAATATAGATGAAAAATTTAGCAGCCTTGTGTTTTATTTAGAGAGTTCAGCTCAGCAATCTGAGGACACAGAAACCTGACTGCTCTCCCTCCCTCTAGCAGCACATGCTGCCCATGGCTCAGCCAGACCCCAAGGAGGAGTTCACATATATTTGTAACTCATATGAATTGAGGTTTTCCTAATACTCTGATTAGTGGCAAGTCCTTCCCCAAACTCAAGAGCCTCAGCTCTTACCTACCTAGAGCTCCTTCCTACCAGTTTCCTTCAGTTGTGAGCACACCAGGAAGGAATGGAAACTTGCAGCCACTGACTTGTCAAAAAAGCTATTTTTTGGACACTACTTTCTATTATATGTATCTATTAACTTCAAGTATCCCTTGGTAAGATCTTAGAGTATTTTCTAGAGAAATAATCCTAATTTTTATTTTTTTTAGCAGACACTTGATTAAACTTCTACAACATCATTTTTCACTTCTTTTTATTGAACAACCAATTACTTTTGGATCCCTGCAAGGACAAGATTGGTATCTCTTTGTTGCTCTTTCCAGTCTCCATTTCACACGCACATGAACACACGCACGTAAACAGTGTTCACACCACTATCCCAAACCTGAAGGACAGGCAATTTCTACTCCCAAGGTTTTGGCAACAGACAAAGTTTTTTCCTCAGCCAACAGATCCATCAAATA